>CAUYLG010068766.1:0-80100 GCA_963573385.1 Cacajao melanocephalus | reverse complement strand
AGCTTAGTTTGGCTGGATGTGAGATTCTGGGTTGAAAGTTCTTTTCTTTAAGGATGTCGAATATTGGCCCCCACTCTCTTCTGGCTTGTAGGGTTTCTGCCAAGAGATCCACTGTGAGTCTGATTGGCTTCCCTCTGTGGGTGACCTGACCTTTCTGTCTGGCTGCGCTTAGCATTTTTTCCTTCATTTCAACCCTGGTGAATCTGACGATTATGTGCCTTGGTGTTGCTCTTCTTAAGGAATATCTTTGTGGAGTTCTCTGTATTTCCTGGATTTGAATGTTGGACTGCCTTGCTAGGCTTGGGAAATTCTCCTGGATAATATCATGGAGCATGTTTTCCAGCTTGGATTCATTCTCCCCATCATATTCAGGTACACCGATCAAGTGTAGATTAGGTCTTTTCACATAATCCCGTATTTCTTGGAGGCTTTCTTCATTTCTTTTCATTCCTTTTTCTCTTGTTTTGCCTTCTCTTTTTATTTCATTGAGTTGATCTTCAGTCTCTGATATCCTTTCTTCTGCTTGATTGATTCGGCTGTTAAAACTTGTGTTTGTTTCATGTAGTTCTCGTGCTGTGTTTTTCAACTCCATCAAGTCGTTTATGTTCTTTTCTAAGCTGGGTATTCTGGTTAGCATTTCATCTAGCCTTTTTTCAAGGCTTTTGGTTTCTTTGCTTTGAGTTATAACATGTTCCTTTAGCTCAGAAAAGTTTGTTATTATCCACCTTCTGAAGCCTGTTTCTGTTAATTCATCACACTCCTTCTCGGTCAAGTTGTGTTCCCATGTTGTTGAAGAGTTGTGATCCCTTGAAGGAGAAGAGGTGTTCTGGTCTTTGATGGTTTCATCTTTTTTGCACTGTTTTTTTCCCGTCTTCATGGATTTACCTGGCTGTGATCTCAGGGAGGCTGCTTGATGAGGTCACTTGTCTGCCTGTCAAGGTGCTACTGGGTATCCAGGGACTCCTTCAGGTTGCTAGGAAAGCTTCGTCTTTTTTGTTTACACTGGGAGATTAGGCCCGCCTCTTCTGCTGACCT
Organism: Cacajao melanocephalus; assembly: GCA_963573385.1. Classification (NCBI taxonomy): domain Eukaryota; kingdom Metazoa; phylum Chordata; class Mammalia; order Primates; family Pitheciidae; genus Cacajao; species Cacajao melanocephalus. The sequence goes on along the minus strand of CAUYLG010068766.1, from coordinate 79,065 downwards.
GGAGGCAGTGCTGGCTGGTCAAGAACACTGTCCGTTGCTACGTAGGCTTCCTGTGTTTTTTGTTAAAACATGAAGCCTAGTCCTACCCCTTTAATGGTTGGTTGTGTCTTTCCTCCACAGGGCTGGATCATTCAGAGTTCAGCTCAGACTGTGGCACTGGCTGCATAACCTGCTAGAGTTAATGCTTCAGCCCTCTGGGTTTTGTGGGGGAGGGTAGGGACCCACCCAGCCACACCACCTGTGTCCCCACTTTCAGCTCCCTCTCTCTGGTCATGGGCGAGGGGCCCACCCAGCTGCTCTGTCTTCCTGCGTTCAGCTCCCTCTCTCTCCGGGCAGGTGGGGGGGCGATAGCTTGGTCCACAGGCTCTCCTGGTCAGCTTATGGGTTTATGTGTCTGCTTAGATCTGTGCACCAATCCAGGACACCATCCTGGATGATTATTCAACTCTGTGCTTGTAATTCCCAGCACTTGATTGGCTAAGATCCCTTGTTCTGTGTATTGCTGAGGCTTTGGGTGAAGTGCTGTATCTGGACTGGAGTGCCAGAAGGGGAGCCTCCAACTCTCCAGTCAGAGGCACTTTCTGGGTGAAGCAGCACACCTCCCTGTCTCGGTCTGCCCTGCCGGGGCTTTGCTCACCATCAGACCAAACCTATTGAAATGCACCTGGTACCTCAGTTGGAGCTAGGAGATCTCTGGATTTCTGTCTCTCTCGCTGGGTGTTGTGCACGGGAGTTGTGTCTATTTGGCCATCTTCACTCCTTGAAAAAGATTTTATTTAATTCTTAGATTTCTTTGGGTTCTACAGCAACATCTTAACAATATGAACACAAGATAATCCATGAACACAAGACATATTCCTACTTATTGGTGTCTTTTTCAATTTTATCCAGCAATATTTTTTAGTTTTGAGTGTACAAGTTTTTCACATCTTATTTTAATGTTTATTCCTAAGTAGCTTTATTATTTCTGAGGCTATTTTAAATGGACATGTTGTGTTGATTTTCTTTTCAGATGTTTCATTGGTAGTATACAGAATAGCCACTGATATTTGTGGGTTAACTTTTTTATCTTGCAATTTTGCTAATTGATTAGTTCCAAGGTTTTTTTTTGGAATATTTAGGGTTATCTATATATAGATTATGTCAGTCATCTTCAATCTACAATAAAAATCCTTTTTCTTTTCAAACTTGGATGTATTTTATTTCTTCTTTTTTCTTTTTCTTGCCTAAATGCTCTAGCTAAATCTTTCATTGCTTTGTTGAATAGAAGTGGCAAAAATTGGCATCTTTGTTTTGTTAATATATTCTTAATACATTAAATCAATATAAAATGTTTTATTAATATATTAAAATTAATATAAAACATTTTATTACTATTAACATGTCTTACATTAATTTTAATATTATTAATTTTGAATTAATATTAAATATGAAATTAATGTTAAAACATTTTACTGTTTTATTAAAAGGTACTAACAATTATTGTAGTAATAAAATATTCAGACATCAAAAGTTGTTTGTATATAATAGACACAATCTATAAGTAAGTTTGTAAAGAATATTGAATATTCTTCTGACACGTGACATATAGAATTTGGACATGGACAGCACATAATTTACATTATTTTTGTGACAATCAAAGATTAAGTATTTTTAAAATTAGTCCTATTAGCAGAGTTTATAATAAAAACACACTATAAAAAATATAATTGTCCTAAACTATATATAATATTGCTTGCATATTTAGTTTGCAGAACATTTGACATATATACTGCATAATTATATTTTAAGGTGCATAAAAACTGCATATCTAATTCATGCAATTCATTGATGAGCTGTAGCATGAGTCCAAAACTACTTTCTTAGAAAAAAAAGATGTATTCTCAAATATGCATACTTCCAAAAAATAAATAAGCTATATTTAATTAATATAATGTATCAAAAATATAGTTGTGTCCTCTGTTTCATGTTGTTATACTTGAGTAATATATGATAGATGTATCTCAAAATAAAAATAACGTCGGTACCATGCTAGTTTTCCTGCCTTTCCAGACTGGATCAGTGTTCATCTTGCATATGTTGATTGATGTCTTATGTCTTCCTAGAAGCTATAAAACCAAACTATGTTGTAACTACCTTGGGCACATTTCATCAGGGCCTGCTGTGACTGTGTCCTGGGTGCACAGCCTCAACCTTGTCAAAACAAACTTTTTAAATTAACTGAGATATGTCTCAGATTTTTGGAGTTCGTATCTTCTTCAACAAAAATACCTCTTCGTGTCCTTAACTTTCATTACATCTCTTATTTTGTGGCAACTTTTATCTTGTTTTATATATAAACTTTAAATAAGGCTTGAGTTAGACAAAAGATATTTCCCCTTTAATTATATGTTTTAAAAAAACAGTTTTCTGTATTTTTTCAATTGGAAATTACTCGGATACCTGCTATCAGTTAATAACATTTATATCCAAAATTATGGCGTTTGCTTACAAGCATTTATTAAATTATATTTGCCTGATTAATTTATTTAGTATTAATAGTTTACATAGATTACTTACAAAAACTGTGATAGTATTTAAAGTTATTTCCCTATTAACTGTTTTTATAACTATGAATTTCAGGTATTTACTTAAGAACCTTAAAGTTAAATATAAGGGTATTTTTTTTTTTACCACTCAGGATTTAGCTGGTTTCATTGAACCAACAATATTCCATGTCTTATTAATAATAAAGTACACAAGCAAAGATCATTCTGTCTTGGGTTGGGTTTTATACTTATATAACCCTTACAGCAAATCATATAGTATTCTTCAGCAATAAGCATCTTGATCAACAAATGCAAACAAAAAAATGCTAACAATCCTTAAGAAATTTCTAAATATCGAATTATATCTCTCAAAATCTCAAATTATATCTCTCAGAATTCCCAAATCTCGAATTATATCTCTCAGAATCTCAAATTATATCTCGAATTATATCTCGAATTATATCTCTCAGAATTCCCATATGTTGTGAAAGGGACCCAGGGGGGTAATTGAATCATGGAGGCTGGTCTTTCCTGTGTTATTCTTGTGATAGTGAATAAGTCTCATGAGATCTGATGGGTTTATCAGGGGTTTCCACTTTTGCTTCTACCTCATTTTCTCTTGCTGCCACCATGTAAGAAGTGTCTTTTGCCTCCTGCCATGATTCTGAGGCTCCCCAGCCATGTGGAACTGTAAGTCCAATTTTTCTCCCCAGGATCAAGTATGTCTTAATCAGTAGCATAAGAACGGACTAATACATATTTTATCATTAACTTTAAAGCCAACTGATTGATTAAAGATTTTAGTTAAGTCATGTGAACTTGAAAAAGCATTTAGTTGGGTTTTCTTTTAAGTATTTGATTTAGGTGCTTTTATTTTTTTAAGCCAATTAATTAAAACACTTTTATATATTTTTAGTAGTAAAACATTACACAACACATAAATACATAGATGTATTAGGCATGCTGAATCTTATAAATTCATAAGACCCCTTTTCTTTTTTCTTTTATATTTTCCTATCTTAGACTTTTAAATTCTTGGTAACCTGTTTCACGACCTTAGGTAGTTGTCAGCTAACTAGCCTTAACTTTGAATATTAAAGGAAACAACACTTAGGTCAAAATCAGTTACGAAAATTTACATCTCAAGTTATAAAGAAAAAAATTCTGGTGTGCTAGAAAAAAATTAAAATGGATTTACTTGTCAATTAAGCATATAATAATAGAAATGATAAACACTTTTAAAATACACACACACACACCCCATAGCTTTTACTTCCGAACTCTAACCATGAGAACAATAAATTCACCAGCATGAAAAAAAAAAAAAAACCTGTTAGATCCAAACAATGGTTTTTATCTCAGTAGAAAAAGTAACAGCAGATTTAAAGCAGGCAGAAAAGAAAAATAGAGAAAACATAACTTAGGAATTCTATAGTTTGCAGATCTACCTTAGGGTTATTTTTCCTTAATGTAAATGTGCACAAAGACCAAACTACTTCCATTTTATATGAAATCTGCCAAGTAGATGTGTCATAAAACCAATGGAGTGCCCAAAAGGGGGTCATTCTTTTTGTTACTTTCCCGTTCTTAGATTGTTTCCACCTTTTTTTTTAAGAAAGAATGGAGCTGTGGCCTAGGGCTTTTGTGGAGTGTGTTGAAATGTGTTACTGATGGCATTGCCTGCTGCCATCATGCCAGCTGCCGCAGGGAAGCCCAGCTGGGGGCTGCACACTCTATGGAGCCAGTGGGAGCCCTGCCCCTTCTGAGTTGGTAAGTGAGCTCCCTGTGCCACTGCAGCTGCCAAAACCCCAAATGGCAGCTGCAGACCCAGGCCTCCTTTACAGAGCAAGCAGGAGCCCCACCGTCCTGGGCAAGGCTACACCTGACCAAAGTGCAGCTGTGAATCCAAGCCTCCCTGTGCTCATGGAGGGGCCAGGAACAGGCAGGATCTGCTTTCGCAGTGCAGCTGCAGCCTATACACAGACCTAGGTTGCAGACCTAGGCCTTCTGCTCCAGGAAGCAGGCAGGAGTCAGTGACAAGAGGGAGGGAGCCCTACCCATTTTCATTTGGTGGGGCGGGAGCTCCTAGGTGAAGCTGCGGCTGCCCTCCTGGGCATAGGAACCAGGTGTCTCTGCAGCCATCACCCTCAGAGGACGCAGGAAGGACCCCCCCCCAATCCCTGCAGGCTCAGGGGTGTCTGCTCCCACCTGCCTGTCCACTCTCTTTTCCCAGCACTTGCTCCAATTTCAGAGAAGGCTTTAGGCTAAGTCCCGGGGCCATGAATGACAGCAGGAGGCATACTGGTTCCCTGACAGAAGGTAGCTGGTCCCTAGTAAGGCCCCACATTCAGGCCAGGGAGAGCATGAAGGCTGGGGCCGGGCTACCAGTCCTGTGGACTGGAGAGGGGACTCATGGTGCCTTTCCTGCGCCCACCCATGGCTGCCCCTGGACCAATTGGCATGCACTTCCTCCCCTCTGAGGTTTATAAAAGCCCTGAGCTCAGCCAGAGCAGGGGAGAGGATCGCCAGAGGATGAAGAGAGCAGAGGAGGGAGAGACAACCAGCTGCAGAAAGGAGTACTCTTTCAACTGATAGCTAGAGACATTGGAATGACCAGCTGTAGAGAGGAGAACTCTCTGCTGAGAGCCGCAGAGACAACCTGCCAGGAAAGAGGAGATACCCTTTCTGCTGAGAGAATCAGAGACCTGCAAAGATGTCGGAATGACTTGCTGCAGAGAGGAGTCACCTTCTCCAGGGCCTCCTCTCTGCTAAGAGCTGAACGTTTCACTGGGCAACCTGCCCACAGAGAGAAACTACCTACTCCTCTGAGCTGTTCTAACACTAAAAAAAAAAAACTCTTCCTCTTCACTATTCACTTGTTTGCATACCTCGTTACTCCTGGATGCAGGACAAAAACTCAGGCAAAGGCGCTGCAGCCATAGAGGTTTCCAGCAAGAAAAATAGATACCCCAGAGGTCCTGTAAAACTACCACTGAGTCATTGCTGCCCTCTTAAATGTCTATTTCTTTCCAGAAATCTAAGCCCCTCCATGAGGGCTCAAAGCATGAAGTGACCAGCCCCTGCATACACTTCCAGGATGAGCCTATTTTGAACTAATTTCATTGGGGATTCCTGTAGGGCTCCTGTACATCATGGAGGGTCAACACCTCAGACACTCCCACGAGGCCCCCAGTCACCCAAGGGTGCCTTTTTAGCTGGGAGAAGCAAAATGCCCTTCTTTTCCAAGCAGAAGAAACTCGGTCTCTCATTTATCTATGAAAACAACAGTACAGTTCCTTGTGCAAATGTGCACAGTCAAGCCAAATTAAGATTAATTTCAGGAGAAAAAGCAATGGAGAAGAGCCTTTCAAGGGCCCTTAACCAAAGGGAGGTTTTGGGCTCAGAAGGACTTACCAGTTCTGCCAGAGGGGAAGCTCAAATTCATGGAGGCTTCTATGGGCCCCAGCTGGTACCTTAGCTCTGGGTTCAAGCAACTCCTTTGGAGTCCTGAGTCTTCTCTGAGGCCCCACTTGTTTGGGTGCCAAATTATTGTGGATGAAAAGAGTCAAACTCTGTAAAATATTTTAAGAGATTTATTCTGAGTCAAATATGAGTGGCTGTGACCCATGACACAGCCCTCACTAGGTCCTGAGAACATGTGCCCAAGGTGGTCAGGATGCAACTTAGTTTTATACATTTTAAGAGGCATAAGACTTCAATCAAATACATTTAAGAAATACTTGAGTTCGGTCCAGAAAAGTGGACTTGAAGTGGGGTGGTGGGGGGTCTTCTAGCTTATAGGTAGATTTTAAAATTTTCTGATTGACGGTTGAGTTTATCCAAATACCTGAGATCAACAGAAAGGAATGTCTGGGTTGCAATAAGGTTGTGGAGATGAAAGTTTTATCATGCAGATGAAGCTTCTAGGCTTTAGAGGGAGTAAGTTGTAAAATGGTTTTTATCAGATTTAAACTCTGTGTTGATATTAATGCCAGAGAGGTATAATAATGATGTCTGATCCCCATTTTCTATCACGGCCTGAACCAGTCTTTCAAGTTAAATTTTATTTTAAGAGCCCTGGCTGAGGAGGAAGTCCATTCAAATGGTTGGGAGCCTGAGAATTCTGTTTCTTGTTTACACAGTATATTGCAAAGTAAGAAAACTCCCCTGAGCTTTAGTTTCCATATTTTTGGAGGACTTCATTATATACGTATGACTGACCAAATAACTGGATATTTGACTGAGCTCAATTTTTAGCCTGATTCCATTCTCTGGAGGTTAGACAGAGATATCAAGTAGCCCAAAGCCCCAACTCTCTGATGGTGTTTGCTTTTTCTTTTATGACCAGCCCCCCATTCTGCTGGTCATTTTATTACCATAAGCTATTTTGTGTTCTGACATGATTCACCTCATTAGCATAAACTTATGTGTGGTTCCAGATCCCACAACGAATAACAAAAACCTGCTATCATTTGAAAAATTCCAGTGGTTTAGAGATTACCTCTCAGGAACCAGGGAAAGTCCCAGACAGTGACCTTCTTTATGCAGGTTTCCAATAAACAAACTGTATGTGGAGCATACTTCCAATTATTTCAAATATATTTGAAAGGAAATATAATAGGAAATATATGCAAAATTATTATATGTGCCAGTTTCTCTGTTGTTAGGTTGTATTCTTTGTATGTTTTTATTTTCCGCTTTTCTAAAATGAGCATATATTAACTGTGTAATTACAAATATATATTAACTAGAAATGACTTTGGAAGAAACACAGTTGGGGAAAAGTGTTGGTAAAGGTGCCATTTCCTTTCTTGAATTCATTTTGGATATTTTTCAAGCCACTGAAAATAGACTAGAAAAAGGCTTACGGTAAAACTTTCAAAATTCTGTTCCATTGAAGATATTGAAAATACTCCTTTAAAATGTGGAATCTTTTGATCTACTGATGTGAGATACAGTAGCTTTTAAATAATAAATTTCTTCTTTGGTAGATCCAGTAGTACGCTTTGTTTTCAGAAAAGTGTCTTTGCAAATTGTATAATAGTTATTAATGTCAAAGCATCTGAACTGTAGTAGTAGGTCTCTACATATTATCATCTTGCACTTCATTAAAATTTGAACTTAAAAATAATTCTTAAAACTAATATATGTAATGATGTCTTAATAGACAACATCTTATTCTCCACATCTCAGCATGTTCAACTCTAAAAATATATGCAAATTATTCCTTTTCAAACATTAAACCAGAATTGAGGAACATCTTGAATCATCACAGGAGACTTAACAAATTACACTGGTGTTCATGTAAATGAATACCTGTTAAAGAGCTAAGACACTTATGTGGAACACTATTCTATGAATCAAACCAAAATATATACAGAAAATACATGTATAGACATTTCCAAATGAATGTTGAAAATGCTATTTGTTTTAAAATGTACGTACACACACATACAAATCCAAGATAAAAGTAATGATAAAAAAGACTTTAAAAAATAACAAAATAAACATAACTGTGTATTATACATACCTGAATCAAGTGATCTTCATAAAAAGGCTTGAAAATGGTTTAGTAATTTATTTCCAGTTAATCTGTGAAATGAAGGGAAGAAAAGATCAGCAACTTATCTGAGGTCAAAAATAAAATATATGGCAAAATCAGACTCCTAATTATTACTTTACTCCCAGAGAGAACCGTTATATTTGTTGTTCTGTTTTTTAGATCATGTACTACCACAGAAAGATATTTTGTAGAAGCTCTTAATATAGAATGGAGAGCTTTGTTTGCTTATCGTTCTTTTGTTTTAACAAAAATATTCACGTCACTACATTTTTGTATGTACATTTGCCCTATTAATCAAGAAAGATGCATCCATTAATTTTTTAAAAATGCGTGTGTGTTTTCATAATTCATAGGGCAACAAAATATTCAAGGTTCCCTCTGTAGAAACAAGAAAATTTGAAATTAAAAATCTATTATAATAAACTTATAATCTGAACAGATTTTGATATTTCATTTTAAGCAAGAGGCAATCCAATTTATTTAACAAAAACATGAAAAAGGTCATGAGAAATAGCAATTTACTAACTGTATGAAGATATATCTTGTTTGTACTTGTAAGATAGCTCATAAAAGCAGTTCCAAATCAGAACACTGTGGCACTGGCATTAAGGCATATTGTTTAATTTCGTCTCTGACTAAGCCATATTTCTAGAGATAATCTCTTATCCCAACTAGTGAAGTTACAGAATAAATAAAATATGATATAGAACCCAGAGAAGGTTATATGAACAATGTAACTTTCATCCTACAATTCTGATTACAGCTTCCAAGGTTGCCTCATTGCTCTGGTTTCAAATTTAGCTGATTCTCACAAAGAGGTTGCAATTATGCATTTTAGCTATTCAGTGTCTGTAACACTTAAGCTACTTTGCTTTGTGAGAGTATAAAACATTTAAAATCAATGTTGCATTCCTTGTGTTCCTATTTTGAGTCTTTTCTTCCATGTTTATTTTTAAACTCCAAGCACAAATTTGGAAAAAAAGAGACTTAGGTGACTAAATGTATATTTGCCTGTTCAATGTCTATAATGTAAATTATTTTTAAATATTCTGATAATTGAGAAATACTGCAATAAGAAAAATCTACACACATGAAGTAACAAAGATAACAATTGGAAAAAGTAGAAATGGTGATCACATTTATATTCATTTTAAATGCTCTGAGAAATCTCATATAACGTAAGCAATGTTAAAATATGATCATTTAAAATTATCATTATCACATCGTCCAAAATATAAGTTCCCATATTAAGTAACACTAACCAGGTTTTGATATTTCTAGCATTTTTCAAATTGTTCACTGCATTTCTGGCTCATGCTAAATTGAGAAGCCATACCAAGGAACTATTTATTTCAGCTTTTGGCTCTTATTCATGTATGACGTTCATAATATCATTAAATTAGCCATGAATTGAACTGTGATTACACAGTAAAATGCAATGTGAACAATCTACTTGTGTAGATTTTTTAGTCTCGGTTGATGCTTGCTTTCAGAAATCATTTTTAAAAATTGATAAAATTTTGACTGGGTTTCTTTGTGACTCAAAAACAAATTAAAATGTGTCTTCATATTACTGATTTACTCTGCCAAGAAAGAATTATATGTTTTATGAAATTCTTTCTGTATGATAATTAAGAGAATATAAGATTTTCTTAGTTCTTCATTACATATTTTAAAACTGTTTTCAATGAGACTGCTTTAATGTTTTCCCATATAATATTTATTATATATGAAACATTTATATTTTTAAAATGTACAGCTAGTATTGAGGAAATGTGAAGATCAGATATAAAAGAAAACAATGAACAGACCATTAAAAAATTAATGGAATAAATAGATTATGTTTGGAAAAGAAAAAAAAGCAGAAAGTAACATATAAAGAGAAGAATGTAATAAAATGGTAATTAATCTTGCTAAAAGAGTGAAAATACATCTTTAGAGGTTATGGTTCAAATTGAATTTTATCAAAATATAAACACAAAGAAAACTATTTTCTATAGAAGTACATAATTACTAGGTTTATTCATTTGTTCTTAATGGGAAAATCTTCAAAAGGTCAACAAAGATGATTTCTAAAATGTGTTTTCAATATTCAGTAACATTTCTCATGTTTGATGAAAGTAAATCATTTGAAAAAAAACTAAGGCATGAGAAAACTTGGGTTCTATTCTTTTAAAAGTTAAAATTATATTCAGCAGATTTATGGCTTTATAATTTTAAAAGTTTAATTTTTATAGATTTTCATTTATTTTTCAAATATGTTTTCTAAATTTTGCTGAGCATAATTTCCAAAGGGGTTTAGTCCATACTGGCTTTAATGTGGTTATTCATCATTCAAAAGAAGAGTAAATTTCTAATATGAAAATGCCCTATATCAAAGTTATTTGTTGGTTGAAAGACTTTAAAATGAACAATTACACATTACTTATGTTTGTGGGTAAATTCCAGATGCAATAACTATTCCTACAAATTATAAATAATTTACCAACTTAAAGATTGAAGAGCTATGAGTTATGAAAGATTACCAATAAGTAGAAATAAGTACTGTTTCCAGATTCTGTCCATTAGCTACATTGTTTGCGTAACATTTCACAATGTATGTGGATGACTTTTTCTTTATTCTTGCTCTTAATGTGTTTTTTAAGTTTTAAACACAGTACCATCTTAAATCAATTTAATAACAAAAACTTTATTTTTAAAATGTTATTTATTAAGACCATAGATTTCTCACAGTTTCCACTTTGAGTTTAAAAAATGTCTCTCAATTGTTTTTTCCGAGAATAATCCAAATCATGGGAAAGAAGATAAATTATTATCTGCCTAAAGTAATGGGCAAGGGAGGAGCTTCAGGATTTCCAATAGGGAGTATCTCAACTATAACCATAATTTATTTTGTAGATTTTTTACTTAGTGATTTTCTCTCTAAAATTTGAATAAGTAAACAGATACATTCATTAAATGTATATATAACATACAGAGTATAAAGTGTATATATGTGTATTATATATGAGAAATACTTCCTTGTATTTTTTATATTAACCCTAAAATGAAGAAATAATTGATTTTATAAATCGGCATGGACCTGAGATGATAGTGTCAAAAAGAATAACATTGACCAACAAAACCCCTCATAACTTCTGAATAGGGTCAGAATCAAGAACAATTCACCTAGCCACCCAGGATTATGATTTTTAATTAATTATCTACTGTGAAAGTAATAATATTAACACCAAAACATAACAGCATTTAGTTTTTTGAAAATTTATTTTAATTTAGGTTATAGGGTACATATGTACAATGTGTAGGATTGTTACATAGATAAACCTGTGACATGGTGGTTTGTGGCACCTATCAACTCAACACCTAGGTATTAAACCCCACAGGCATTAGCTATTTGTTCTGATGCTCTCACCGCAACACACACACCCAGCAGGTTCCCTTTCCTGTGTCCATGTGTGTGTTCTCATTGTTCGGCTCCCACTTATGAGTGAGAACATATGGTGTTTGGTTTCCTGTTCCTGTATTAGTTTGCTGAGGATGATGGCTTCCAGCTTCATCCATGTCCCTGAAAAGGACATGATCTCATTCCTTTTTATAGCTGCATTGTATACCATGATGTGTATGTACCACATTGTTTTATCCAGTCTATCCTTGATGGGTATTTGGATTGGTCCCAAGTCTTTGCTACTGTGAATAGTTCTGCAATAAACATGTGTGCATGTATGTTTATAATAGAATGATTTATATCCCTTTGAGTATAATACCCAGTAATGGGTTTGGTTGGTCAAATGGTATTTCTTGTTCTAGATCCTTGAGGAATTGCCACACTGTCTTCCACAGTGGTTGAAGTAATTTACATTCACACCAACAGTGTAAAAGCATAATTGCCATTCTGACGTGTGTGAGGTGGTATCTCAAGTTTTGATACCACCTCATTTGCATTTCTCTAATGATTTTGATTTTCATTTCTCTAATGATCAATGATGTTAAGCTTTTTTTATATATGTTTTTGGCTGCATAAATGTCTTTTTTTTAAGAAGTGTCTATTCATGTCCTTTGCCAACTTTTTAATTTTTATTGTACTTTAAGTTCTGGGATACATGTGAAGAATGTGCAGGTTTGTTACATAGGTATACACGTGCCATAGTGGTTTGCCTCACCCATCAACCTGTCATCTACATTAGGTATTTCTCCTAATGCTATCCCTCACATAGCCTTTCACCCCCAGATAGGCCCCAGTGTGTGATGTTCCCCTCCCTGTATCCTCATTGTTTAACTCCCACTTATGATTGAGAACATGCAGTGTTTGGTTTTCTCTCACTGTGTTAATTTGCTGAGAATGATGGTTTCCAGCTTCATCCATGTCCCTACAAAAGACATAAACCCATCCTTTTTTATGGCTGCATAGTATTCCATGGTATATATATGTACCATATTTTCTTTATTCAGTCTATCATTGACGTGCATTTGGGTTGGTTCCAAGTCTTTGCTATTGTGAATAGTGCTGCAATAAACATATGTGTGCCTGTGTCTTTATAGTAGAATTATTTATAATCCTTTGAGTATATACCCAGTAATAGGATTGCTGGGTCAAATGGTATTTCTGGTTCTAGATCCTTGAGTAATTGCCACACTGTCTTCCAGAATGGTTGAACTAATTTACACTCTCACCAACAGTATTAAAGTGTTCCTATTTCTCCACATCCTCTCCAGCATCTGTTGTTTCCTGACACTTTAATGATATCCATTATAACTGGTGTGATATGGTATCTCATTGTGGTTTTGATTTGCATTTCTCTAATGATCAGTGATGCTGAGCTTTTTTTCATATGGTTTTTGTCCGCATGCATGTCTTCTTTTGAGAAGTGTCTACTTGTATCCTTTTGCCCACTTTTTAATAGAGTTGTTTTGTTTTGTTTATTGTAAATTTGGTTAAGTCTCTTATAGATTTTATATGGTAGACCATTACAGTTTTTTTGATAAACTGGCTCTTTCATCATTATGATATGTCCTTCTTATTTGGTAGTAGCCCTTGCAGTCTATTTTCCTTGGTATTAATATAGTCACTTTGGCCTCCTTAACCCTATGAATTTCATAGGATATCTTTTCCTATCTAGTTACTCTCAATCTATGTGTCTTTATATTTAAAGTGCATATTTGTTATATAGCCTATAGTTGATTCTTGCTTGATTAATCAGAATGATTAATCACATTATAAAGGAAAGTAAAGACTATAGCTATGCTTGGGTTTGAAAGACCACACACTCTAGATCGAAGACCATGGCTGTAATGCCAAGTCATAACAGGTTTGGAAAATGCATATTTCTGGTGCATAATATGAAATAGACTCACAGGAATATGGGAGGATCTGAGATAGAGAAACTTGCCGAGAGGCAGGTTGAGTTTCAGAGAAATAATTTCTAAATGTATCCGCCTCAAACATTGATGCAGATGGAAAAGCTAGAGAGTGCAGGAGAGTCTGAGAATTTGAATCCACCTAACAACCAGACTGGACAGCAGATGAAACCATTCTGGAGAAGCTTTGGGAAACCTGCCTTGTGTATGGCAGTTGAAGGAGACTTCAGTGGAGGCCACTGTGTTTTAGCAAGCTGCTCTCTGTGACCGGCAAGACCATTAATCAGTAACCACCTCTTTTTTATTTATACCTTTCAAATTGCATGTGAATTTCTCTGGTTGGCAAATGACAAGGAAATCGGATTTTAGAAGACATGTATCCATATGAATATGAGTGGTAGTGCCAAGTTGACAAAAATCAGGCAGTGTTAAGCACCAGCCTAGTCTTTTATTCCCTTTCAACCCAATCATGTTATGAATGTGACTGTTTTGAAGGCAATGTGAAATGAATAAGCAGAGCTTTATGACATTTAAGGTGGCAACACATTTTCAGGCTTACTTGGAAAGTGGGGAACATGGAATAAAACAATTTACACTTTAAAAAAGACAATAAAGAAAGAGGGGTGCGATGGAAAACTAGAGCAGAGTATTTGAAGACCACTACCTAAGAAGCAATGGAAATATATATCACAGATGCTTACATTATATATTATCAGATTTCTGATTTATGTATTTCACTATTCGATGATGTAAGCTACCAAAATGATAGATTTCAGAATAGATTTGGGACATAATATGGTACAGCAGTCATTAATGCCATTTACCAAATGTTTATAGTAATTTTTTTCCAGGCTAACAGAAAATCTGAACTGACCAGAGCTCTTTAAAGTGGTGGCCATGGATTTGCTTTGGTCAATGTAATGTAAACAAAAATATGCTCTTTGCACATAGAAGCTTTAAGGGCCAAATGGTTTTTCACCATATTCTCTTTCTACAGCTGTGGTGATGGAAATTCAAAACACTAGTTACAGTCATCCTGTCAACTCATACAGGACAGACAGCCTGAGAAAGAGATAAACTTATTTGGTGCCATCATTGAGATCAGGCAGTTGTTCGTTCCTATAGTACAACAGCCCATCCAAATAAATGCAATGGTTTTCAAAAGACATTGCCAGTGGAACGAGTTAAACATAAATTTAAATGCTTTTTCACACATTTTCCTTTGTGTGACTATAAGACATTGTGTCTATTTCCTGAGTATCAGTTTTTTAAAAATGTCCCGTGTTAGAGATAATACACACAAAACATCTAATATAGAAAGTATTCCATTAATCATATCTATTATTAATAGAAATTGGTCAACAATATAATACTGAATGTGTTTATTCAATAAAACTATCTAGTGTGTGGGAGCAAAAGATCGTGCCAGAAGTGAAAACACATACCTCTATGAAAAGTGAAATATCTTCTAGAAAGCTAAAGTGAATCTAAGGCAAAAAACAAGCAAGATCTATTGTTCCCCTGAAGATCTGGTTTTTTGAAAACAAAGATTAGCATTCTCTTCATTCATATTCACTTCTCAAGTAAAGCATGTAAATTAAATAAAACAAAGTGTAATAACTGTTTTCTCTGCTAGAGTTGATATCAGTGTCCATGGTGAGCAACACTGCATGAATAACACATTGAATCATTAGCATATCAAAGCAGCTTTCCTTTTGCTGTTATTTCACCACATGGATCGGGTCTTTGATTAGAACTAAGCAACATTTGGGCATGCTGTTACTTCACAAAGGATTAGCTAATGTAGAGAACCTAATCTCCTATCATTTGGGACATTTTGTATTAATTCAAATACTTAGAAAACAAGTCCATAAGTGAATGCTATGCAAGACATGCTGCAGCTCCAATCTGTTTCTTTCATCCCTGAAATAACTGAGTTTTATTATAATCCACTTTAGATGATGGATTTTTTTTGTCACAATTTCGTGGTTAGACACACTTTTTGTTCAAAATTACATTAAAAAAATCAAGAAGAAAACATGCATTCTATGCAGAAAATTCAGCCAAAAAAATACAGAACTATCAGCCTAATTCATTTGTACCCAGGAAAGTATTCACTTGTTCTTTTATTCAGCCACTGTGTGCATTCCAACAACACCTAAATAGGGTACTGTACATACCCTTAGTTATCTCAATTTTTCTAGGAGTGATAGGCAAATCCTTGTAAATTAATATTAAGCATGTTAAATTGACTCAGATTGTGTAAGAGATGGGCAGTCAGAAATGTGGCAGTTTGGGTTATTGAAGATGGCTTCACGGATAATTTAAACCTTATGCTGGATCTTACTTGTAGCTGAACAAAAATTAGAGAAAGAAAGAGAAAGAAAAAAAGAAAGAAAGAAAGAAAAAGAAAGAAAGAAAGAAAGAAAGAAAGAAAGAAAGAAAGAAAGAAAAGAAAGAAAGAAGAAAGAAAGAAAGAAAGAAAGAAAGAAAGAAAGAAAGAAAGAAAGAAAGAAAGAAACAGAGAGAGAGAGAGAGGAAGAAAGAAGAAAGAAAGAGAGAGAGATTAAAAATTACTTTTTAACCAAAGCAGCAGCAAATGAAAGCATCTGTAAAGAAGAAATTATAAAGTATATTGAAAGCTGAAAGATACGCATTTTAATTGGGAGGTCAGGTTCATTTTTAGACTGAGATTAGAGAAGATAAAAAATTCAATTTTAGGGTGGAAGCAACAATGATATTAGAGGCAATGCTAAGAAGAGACTTATTTTCTGTCTCAGTGAGATCATAATCAAGTTTTCAGGTTTTAAAAATTATATACGGTTATAAGTAATCATATTTATTTGTTTATTTGTTACTAATATGTTAATTGACAAATCATAATTGTATATATTTATTGGATACAATGTAATGTTTTAATACATGCATACAATGTGGAATCATTGTTTTCCAGACTGTAATAAACACTATTCTACTCTCTACTGCTATAAGCTCAACTTTTTAGCTTCCAAATATGAATGAGAACATATGCCGTTTGTCTTTCTGTGCCTGGCTCATTTAACTGAAGGTACTCACATCTATAAAACTCTGTGTATAACCTTCCCTCAATTAACTGTTATTAAAAAGAATTACAGTTAAACACAGTGTTTTGGAAAAGGAAGGAAGGCAGTTATTTTAGAATATATGTTTATTATCAAATATTCAAGAACCTCAAAAATGTTTTGCAGATGCTAGTGTAATTATTGCTTTCAAATGATATAAATGTACTCTCAATTTGATATCAATAAACATGGAATTTTTTCTGTATACATAAATTAGATGTTTTCTAAGAAGGTTTTTGTAGCAGTTACCATTACATACACAAATATTAACACACTAGCATTTCTTACGGAGTTTAGTCAGTAATAAGGCAATATAAATTATCTGCTTAGGAATGCCTTTCATCACTTCATAAAATACTGTGTATGGGACACTTCTGAAACCAACAGTTTTTGTTCATTTAATTACAGTTTTGTTAATTTAATCACCCTAGTAGGGGAAGTGTTACTTGGTGGGTGATATTTTCTTCACACCATGAGATGCACATTCACAGTGTTTGTCTCTATTAACTTAATTAAGAAATTATAATGAGAAAAAGAGCTAAGCATTGAACATTTATTTGAACACATAGAGGAAGTAATGAGAATGCAAGCATGTGTGGTGAGGACCAATTGTCTATGTAAACCTTTCCAGATTACAGAATCAGCAGTTGGCATTTTAGTTATTGTTTAAGGACTCTCTCATTGTCTTTGGCATTTTGTGCACAGAAGCACAAATCAATGCCTAAAACATTTAAAAAATGCCAATGAATAAATTCATTCTGTTTCTTTAAGAATTTTAAAAGTTATAAAAATATATTATTTGCAATAGAACAACATTTCACATTATTTTGCTCTTAGAGGAAGTGGTTGAGACTATGTGATAAATAATGAGTGACATGTGCCTAATTCCATTATGTTCTAAAGTTTTCTCTGAGGAAGAAAAATAGCAGTCTAGTGTGTTCTTTCAAATGAGAAAAGTTACATGTATATTCTTCATAGCAGCTATTCTGAAATATATCCTTGAACGCAAATTTGTAATAATATACAGCTGTTAGTCAAAACATACTCTAAAATATTCCTGCTAAACAATCACATTAAACCAGAACAAGAGGAAAATATGTATTTTCATGACAACTTTTAGGATAAAGGAAATTTATATTAGTGAATAGAGTTAATTTATATATTTAAAGGGAAGATTAATTTGAATAACCAGGTAAATGCCAGTTATTTAACATGACAAATAGAGCTCACCATAGTCTGACTCCTATATATTCCCTCAGAATAATCCAGTTCACTCTGCACCATGACTTCAAGTCACTAAGATGCTCTCTCACCTCTCTCTAGTTTTGCCCTCCTGATTTATTTCATAAATTGCTCTTTGCTCCCTTCTTAGTTTAAATAATTATTACCTATTTTCAATATTCAAATGGGAAATCACCTCCCCCCAGAAAATCTCCCAAGCCCCTATAATTGGGCTAAGTTGCTCCTTGTCTGCTCCTGTTACCACATTGCAGACCCCTATCATAGGTCTTAAAGTTTTAACTGTGTTTTTTTCTATATACCGTAAGTTCTTAGTAGATAAGGACCCTGACTTTGTCAGCATTTTATACAGAGTCAAATAAACTATGCTGAGGCTCAGGTGTATGAAAGGTAGGCCTGACTTTGTAATACAATACAAAGGATTTTATATGAAGAAATTAGGTCAGGTTCACATTTATTTTAGGAAAATGCCCAATCTACAATCCTCCAATCTCTATGTGAACATTTTCAGAGTGTGGAGCTTATGAGCACAGTACAGTGTTTTGTATTTTAATAAGTTATTTTATTTTAGAACTGTTTTAGGTATATAGAAAAATTGGGAAGATGGTACAGAGATTTCCCAAACACTCTCCACTAGGTGTTCCTATTAACATCGTACATGAGTATGTCACATGTGTTACAATTAATGAGGCAATGTTGGTATAATATTATTCACTGAAGTATATAATTTACTCAAACCTCCTTTGTTTATACCTTAATGTCCGTTTTCTCTTCCAATGTCCTCTACAGAACACTAAATTTAGTTTGTTTTTCACGTCTTTAGGCCCCTCTTAATTGCGACAGTTTATCAGATTTGCATCTTTTTGATGACTGGCAGTTCTGAAAAGTACTGGTAAGGTATTTTGTAGAATGACCCACAATTGGGATTTGTTTGACATATTTCTTATGATTAGAAAGGGATTATATGATTTTGGAAGGAAGACTGCAGTGGTAAAGTGCCATTGTCATCACACCATTTCAAGCATGCATCCTACCTACGTGACATATCAATGACATATCACTGTTGACACTGATCTTGATCTTAAGGATGAGTGGTATTTATGTGTCTCCACTGAAGCTATCCTTTCCTTCCCCTTCTATATTCTTTCTGGAAGAAACTCACCCTGAACAGCCCAGACTGAAGGAGTTGGGAGTTATGTTCCTCTTCTTTGAGAAGACAGTATTTCATACATTACTTGAAATCTGCATGGGAAAATTTTCTATTGCTCCTCATTTATTAATTTATTCAATCATTTATTTATACCAATATGGACTCACAGATCTTTATTTAGGGCTTTGTGTTATACCCAATGTTCCTTTATTTGTTTTGTTGCTAAAATCATTTCAGCTTTGGACATTGAGACCTCCTCAGGTAGCTTCCTTGTCTGGTTGACATACCCCTGTCATTGTGTGTGTGCGTGTGTCTGCGTGTGTTTAGTAATTCTCACTTTCTGGCACTATAACACACTCCAGGTTTCATCTTGTTTATGTCTCGGTTCTGTCCTAGATCAGCTATTTTTACAAGAAGCTTTGGGTCCTTCTACTGAAGAATGCTATTAGAAATGAAGACCTGAGTGTTAGGTGCTCATTGCTACTGGGCTGTCATTTCTTCAGAAACTTCTCAGCTGACATCCCATGTATATAAACATGTCTATGAATATTTCTAGATGCAACTATTTTCATCTGTATTAAGCTTTAAGTGAGTGTATGCTGATGTCATAGTGATCCATGACCATGGATGATTCCAACCTCCAACTACTATTTCTATGCAAATTTCCACTTTAACTGTGGCTTCTACAATTTGCTGTCCATTTTCCTCCTTGTTCAATTCCAGTAAAATTGTATAATGGTATCAGAGTTGTTAATGTACACTTTCATGAGGGGGACGAAAGCCTCATGAGTGCAGCGCTTATATGCAGTTTCTTTTCATTGAGTTTTACAGACTTTCTTTGATCAGTTCTTTATATACTCTCTTTGATCAGTTCTCCCTGTCCCACTCCTGTTCAGTTTAGTGGGATTGTTTCATGTATATCTGGTAATACAGTTGTATTGTTTTGTCACATTCTGAAATCCATCCCCAAATCCTAAAATATCACAGGTTATTTTTTCTGAGAAATCATGTATCAAAGTATATTCTTACTGCTACTAATTTCTATGGATTTGAAAAATATGTTTTATGTGGTAGATAATTACTTCATAAAAACTTTGTGTTTCTCTTATTTAAACTCTCCTCTTAATTCCTATAAATGGCTCTTCTCACTAGACCTCTACTTTTGTTTTTACATGATATAATTGGAATCATGAAGTATACAGCCTTTCCAGACTGGCTTATGTTATTTAGCAATATGCACTTAAGATTCATCTATACCTTTTTGCAGCTTGATAGCTAATTTTTTACCGAGGAATAATTCACTGTGCAATAAAATACATTATATATTATACAAAGGTACCAGTTTATTTATACATTTACTTTTTACAGAATGTTTTGATTCCAAATTTGTCAATTATAAAAAAGGTTCTATAACTATTTAGAGGCAAATTTTCATGTGAACATATCTTAAAATTGCTGGAAAATACTGAAATCGTTTTTAGCTTTGTAAGAAGTTGATAAACTGTCTGCCAAAGTTCTGTTCTATTTTGCATTCCCATTAGCAGTAAAGGAGACTTCATGCTTTGTATTCTCAAAGTCATTTAATGTTGTCAGGCATTTAGATATTAGCCATTTTAATAACTGTGTAGTTGTATCTCATGTTATCTTAAATGAGAATTATCTCATGACAAATAATATTGCATATCTTCTTTTTTTGCCATTTATATATCTTCTTTAGTGAGATATCTGCTCAGATATTTTGTTCATTTTTAATTTTAAAAAATCATGTTGAGTTTTAAGATATTTTGAAGACATGTTTGAATATATCCTTTTCTTAACCAGGTATGTATTTCACAAATATATTGTCTCAGTCTGTGACTTTTCTTTCATTCCTTTTATAGTGTCATTTACAGAGAAGTTTTTAGTTGTATTAAAATTCAAAATATCAATTATTACTTCATGGCTTATTTATCTGGTGTTCTATCAGCAAAGGTGAAATTAAATAGATTTTTTCTTATGTTTTATTTTAGAAGCTTTACAATTTCACAGTTCACATTTAGTTATTTGATTCATTTTGAGTTGTGTGTGTTGGGGGGCGAAGGGTGTGTATATAAAAATTGTAATATCTGTGTCTAGATTCTCATTCTTTTTTTTTTTTTTTTCAAATAGACATCCAATATTTCCACCACCATGTGTTGAAAAGAACATCCTTTATTCACTGGATTAACATTGCATTTTTCTCTAAGTCCAATTTTGATATTCATGTGGGGCCCTTTCTGAGCTTTCTATTCTGTTCTTTTGAAATATGTGCCTATTATTTCTCACACCTATAATCCTAGCATTTTGGGAGTCTAAGGTGGGAGGATCACTTGAGATCAGGAGTTTGAAATCAGCCTGGCCAACATGGTGAATCCCCATCTCTACTAAAAATTTTTAAAAATTAGCCAGGCATGGTGGTGAGCACCTGTAATCCCAGCTACTTGGGAGGCTGAGGCAAGAGAATCACTTGAACCTGGGCGGTGGAGGTTGCAGTGAGCCGAGATCACGCCACTGCAATCCAGCCTGGGTGACAGAGTGAGATCCTCAAACAAAAGTGCATATTAATCATAGCACTTTTAAAGTAAGTCTTGAAATCTGGTAGTATAATACTTCCAACTTTGCTTTTCAACATTGTGTTGGCTACTCTTGATCTTTTGACTTTCTATAAAACTATAGAATCTATCTGTCAGTGTCAATAAAATACCCTCCTGGAATTTTTATTGTAATTACATTGACTTTATAGAGCAAGTTGGAAAGAAGTGACTTTCTGATAATGTTGACTATTACAATCCATAAACATGGAGAGTTCACCATTTTAGATCTTTTTGTTTTTTTTTCACAATTTTTATATTTTTGCACAAATCTAGTTTGCACACATGTAAATATTTCACTTTTGTTGGTGAAGTAGTTGTGAATGGATTTGTTTTTAACATTTTAAATATCAGTTGGTAATTGGTTTTGTATAAAAAATCAATTAAAGTTTTACATAAACCTTGTTTCATGTGACCTTGCTATTAAGTCCACAAGTTACATAGTTGATTCTTTGAAATGTTCCACATAGAGAGTCATGTTGCCTGTGAAATATTTAAATGTTACATTTCTTTGTTTTCAATCAGTATAGCTTCTTGTTTTCTTGTCTTTTTACACTAGCTAGGACTTTCATCATAAGACTGGGTTGAACTGGAGAAAAATGCATTTTTCACATTTTTTTGTTTGTTTTATGGGTACAGCACTCAGTTTCTCCTCATTAAACATGATTGCTTATTGTAGGTTTTTATAAATTTCTGCATCAAACTTAAGAGTTTTCAGTTTATAGTGTATTGAAAGTTTTAAATAAGAAGATAATTTTGATTTTGTCAAAAGTTTTAAAAATAAATTTGTATTATCTTATTATTTTTTTTAAACCTGCTAATGTGATGGATAGCATCCATTGAATTCTGAAAGTTAAACTAGCCTTGCATTCCTTGAATTAATCCTACTTAGTTGTCTTATTTTTGTAGATTTTGAATATGTTGCCTTTATTAATACATTGTTGAGTTTTATTTGCTAGTATTTATTGAGGATTTCTGCATCTATTTGCATAAAATATATTGGTTGATAGTTTTCTTGTAATACCTTTGTATCTTTGTGATATTAAAGTAATGCTGGTCTCATGGAATGAGTTAAGAAGGGTTCCTTCTGAGCTTTGCGCAGTGGCAGTATCATAGCCAATGAGGTTTATCCAAGGCGTGATTATTGCTAATTGAAAACTTTTTCCAATACCCTGCCATGACAACTTGATATATAGTCGGTGCTGGCAATTTTTGGCAGTCTCTACGGGGACTGAATCATATATATATATGTAAAGAAGTGTTCCTTCTGCTTCTGATATACAACTGTTAAACAATCTAGGTATAGTGCATACATAGTGGAATGTTCTTAATTATTGATTCAATCTACTTAGTAGATATAGACCTACTAATACCTTATTTTTCTCTTTGTGTGAGTTTTGGTTTGATTAGTTCAAGAAAGTGGTCTGTTTTCTTTAACTATTCAAATTTGGAGGTATATAATTGTTTCAAACATTTAAAAAAACTTTTAAAATCATTTTAATGTTTAGAAGATAAAGAAGTAATTTCACTTTTTTCAGATATTGGTAAAGTCTCTCTCTCTTATTCTCTTTCTTTCTCCTTCTCTCTCTCTCTTTCTCACATACAGACACACACACATGCACACACCACACACATCACACATATTTGTTCTCTCTCTCTCTTGCTCTTTCTTCTAATTATCCTAGCTAGGGTTTTATTCATTTTATTAATCCTTTCAAAATCCTTTCAAACCCAGATTTTGGGTTTATTTATCTATTATTTTTCTGTTACCAATATTTTTGTTTCTGTTCTCATTTATGCTATTAGATTCATTCTAATTTTTTAAAAATTAAATTTATCTTTTTTGCTAGTTTTCTAGAGACATATACTTTCTTTGAGATCATTGTTCTTTTCTAATATACACATTTAAGTATATAAATTTTTTTCTAACTACTGTTATATCTGCATTCCCCAAGTGTTATATCTGCATTCTCCAAATGATTCTTGTGCCTCAGTTTCCCAAGTAGATGGGATTACAGGCATATGCCACCAAACCTGGATGATTTTCCTATATTAGTAGGGACCGGGTTTCACCATGTTGGCCAGGCTGAGGTGATTCACCTGCCTTGGCCTCCCAAAGTGCTGGAATTACAGGTGTGAGTCATCATGCCTGGCCTTTAGTTATTTAAATTCCCTGTGTCATAATTCTAACATCTGTGTCATATCTGAGTCTAATTCTACTGCTGGTTTTCTCTATTCAGACTTCTTTTTTAGTTTTTGCCTTTTGGCATGTTTTCTACTTTTTGGTTGAAAGCTAGACTTTTTTTTTTAATTAGATTTAAGTACGGAGGTAAGTTGGCCTTTAGTGTGATTTCATCTGGCTAATCTTTGCTTTGTTTAATGTTTCCAATAACTGCAGCTACCATAGGCTTTAAATATATTCAGCGTCTTTGTTTTTGACCTTGGGCTTCACTATATATTCCTCCTCAGCAACAGGCTGAATCCTGTATTGGTTATTGTGCTGTTGTACTGAGCCAATTTATGTGCTGGTAAGTTGTGCCGGTTGTGCGTGAGCTATAGTCTTATGAATAAATCTTAATTTTGAATGAGTTTGTGTCTGTGGCCTTAAGCTTCACAAGTTTTTCTCTAGTCCTCTATCCTTAAACAACCCACCTGCACAGTTTTAACTTATTCAGAAAGGCTAGACAAGACTGTGAGGATAAATTCCACACAGTTGGAATAAGACTCTGATATAGTATTTTCCTTGAAGAGCAGATTTTGTTATGGAAAAAACTCTGGGTATAGTCTATAAGGATTGCTGTTCCCCTACCCTTGCTGGATACATAATAATATTATCTCATTTTTTATTTGTGAGAACATAATGGAGTTGATGTAGAAAAAACTCACAAAATGTGGGATTCTCTCTAAGGTTGGAGCAACCAGTTGTTTCTACTTCCATTCTTATCCACACTTGCCTTTGAGATATATGTCAAGATTAATATTTAATTGTCCTACTAGTTCAGGGCTCTAGTGGCTTCTGTCCCAGGTAGGCATATCTCACTGTGATTCTCTGTATTCTTCCATCTTTCCAGACTTGGGGGTGATAGATTTCTGTGCAAATGTAGGTCTCTCATGTATCCAAGAACAATTGTTGCCTTTCAATTCGTTCAGCATTTCTCTTGCAAGTATGGATTGACGACGTCTAAGCTCTTTACATTTTTCAAATGAAGCTGGTTCTCCAGAGTACATTGTTGAGGATAAAATTTTCTTGACTAGTATTACATTAAATTGAAGGTAATCTCTCTTACATTGCATTAGGGATTGCAAACAAATCTCTAGATTCAAAATCAGGGCCGTTCCTCTTCCACATAGACTCTTTCAAATATTAAATACAACATTGTCTCCCCAGTCCTTTATCTTCCTGACCAGAGTCACTAATCCCACAGTTGTTCATTACTTGTGTGTCTTACTTTTATCAATAATGTGCTGGAGCTGAATTTTATCAGTCTGGGAAAGGTGACTCTTAAATTTTCAGAAATTATAAGCTGGTTGTCAAGCACATCAGTATTTAAAATTCAATATTTAATTATTATTTGGAAATGTTATGGTATATTTTCTTTGAATTAGTAACATTTTAATAGAATTACATATGTAAATATAAATATAATTTTCTTTTCAGATTTCCAGTTGTTATTTATCTGTGTACCCTATCCCTGTACTGTTCATGCACTTTAATTACTAATGCCCTGCAATATATGAGATACAATAGGAATAGAGAAACCCATAGCAGACCTCTCATTGCTAAATAAATAAGCTATTGTCCTTTCTACAATTCTAAACCCTCTTTAGAAAGGCTTAAAGTGGATTTAGTGGTCACTGGATTGGATTAGATTTGTTTCTCAGAAAGCTTTCTATCTCTACCTGCCTCTCTCACTCACATATGAGAGAGAATTGGAATAATACATTCAGTGTTACCCACTCTAACTGTAATAAATCAAATCAGATTATATTTTCTTGGTAGTACAGATTAAATGCCTTTCCCACAATTCCATTTTCAGGTCTTTTATATAAGTTCAAACATTGACTAGACCTTTATGCTTAATCTATAACTTCTTATTAAGTCAGTATCTACAAAGAGTGATAAATAAAAATGACAGGATATTATTTGTCTTAAAACAAAGATATTTTAATTATTAAACATTATTTAGTCCTAATTGGTTTTGCTAAGGTGACGTTTCAGGTTAAATATTTAATATATTTAAACTTTTTAAAAGATTTTTAGTCATTATAAATTATTTTAGATGAGATAAATATATCTTTTTGTTGTAATGCTTCAAAGGTCAATAAATGAATTTATTTTCAATCTTCTAAGATCATTTTACCAATGTTGTAAGCAGCACAAAGTCAAATGATAGTCAGTACATTTCCTTTAATTAATTGTGATTATTGTCAACCTATTAGATCTTCAGATGATTATATTTTACTGGGACCAGCATATATAATTAACTTTTTAAGATATGTATTTGTATAAAATAAGGTTTCTTTTTCTAAATTAATTTATTGCATACATTAAATACCAATCCATTATTATTCTTTACTAAGATATTTAACTTTAAGGCTTATTTTCTATTAATATAAAACATGTCTATGAAATACTATTATTAGTTATTATATCACAATTATTCTAATAGCCCAGTATTGCTCACAGTAATCTACTTACTTTTCAATCAACCAATGTTTTCAGTGCTTTATTTACTAGATTTTGTTTTCTGGTTTGTCTTAGGATAGTCACTGTGAAAGAGTGATTCCTTATTCTCTTCCCTATGCACATTATACTTCAATTAGTGTCACTCAAAAGGCCATTTTATTTATGACAAAATTGGCTTCTATTTAAAATGATATTAAACAATCAATAAACAAAAATTGTTAGAGATCCTTTTCAACAACGAAAGCCACTTTTCTAAGTGTGCTCTTACAGGGTTTTTCACAATTAATAGTTACATGGGTGTCTATATTGTCTTCCAAGCTCGTTTCCTCGGAAGCAGATTCTGAGAAACAGCTAAATATACAGGACATATTTATAAAGCACTTTTGAGATCAACATTTAAGGAAAAAAAAGGAAGAAAGGATTTGCCAAAATAGAAGCTTACCTTCTATGCAGGCACAATGAATGCCTCAGCTGACACCATGTAATGCTCAGGAGATGGGGCGTTCCTTCAGAGTTGTACCAGGTTGGAGCAAAGACTAGGACTTTATACATGTATAGGCCACTGCATATAGGCAAGTACTCACTTTCTACGAGGAAGCAGGCGGATAGAACAGATAAAGAACATTTCTTACAGCAGACTCAGTACCTAGAAAAATAAGTCCCTCATTCCTCTGGAGAAATATTGGAGGCAAAGCACAGTTCCCATCACAATCTACATTTTGTGTCTAAAATCTACATTCTTGCAGAGGTTCTATAAGTGGCTCCTCTGGGACTCAACTGCATCTTTCTTCTTGAGAGATAGAGGAGAGTTACTGGATGAACCCCAGGCCCCACTGCTGCAGCTGGTCTTGAAGCCACAACTAATGATCATTGCCGACCTTTTCTACTTCTATGTTTATAACATTTCTCTCACTCCAAGCTAGCTCTTCTGCTGAACTATAATGACTTACTAGGGCCATGACCAGACCTCATCTCAGAGCATAAAGAGCCCATAGTCCCTTGGCCTTCCTGAGGATTGAGTTTCTGCACTTACATAATTTCTACCAAAATTGGGCAAAAGGACACCAAGAGGCACCCATATAGAACATGAAGTTGCTAAATATATCTATCTGTTTCTGTCCTATTTGGTTAATAGCAAAAATATTTTCCTGGTGAACACAACCAATTACTTCTGCCAAAATGCTGCCTCTTGTTTTGCTTGCTGCTTCCTTGGCGTGAGGAATTCAGGCACGGGCAATGTATCACATCATGTAATCATTTTCCTTTCGATAACAACAACCTCTAAACCCACAGAGTGAGGAATTAGGGAACATACACAAATTCCCCAAGTGGGTCATTGGGATGATGGTAAGTAGAGACAACTGCTGTTTTCAACATGTTTGAATACTTATATGAGTTTTGAGTCGACCTGATTGTACAGATGTAGGCTTTTGATTCAAGATGTATATTCCATCTTGGAGGACAGAGCCCCCTTCTGTTCTAATATAATCGACTCTCTGGCCCATGCTGCGCCTTCTCAACAGGTTATCCTCCATTCTGTCAGGCCAGCATCATCAGGATGGCACAATACGATCTACATTTCCAGTTTTTAAATTGATAAGGTTATTAGATGTTGTGGTCATGAGCCTCTTCTGCTTCTTCTCTATGGTAACATGGGGTCTCTCTCGCTCATGTGGATCTATATAGGATATTGATTTTTTGGTTGAACAAACCATTTTTTAGTCTAGCAGCACCATATACCTAACTTCCTGAGTCAACTCAGACTCTACCACTAACAAGAAAAAGTCTTTATGAGCCTCAACTGCCAAATTAAAATAATATGTTTTAGAATATGGCCAGCCTAGCCCAGCAGCATCACAGGTTAACAACAACAACAACAACAACGAAAAAGTGTAGTGGCTGGGTGCTGTGGCTCATGCCTGTAATGCCAGCACTTTGGGAGGCCAAGGTGGGATAGGGAGATGGACACCATCCTGGCCAGTAGGGTGAAACCCTGTCTCTACTAAAAATACAAACAATTAGGTGGGCATTGTGGCACACACCTGTGTCCTAGCTACTTGGGAGGCTGAGGCAGGAGAATTGCTTGAACCTGGGTGGCAGAGGTTGTGGTGAGCCGAGATCATGACACTGTACTCCAGCCTGGACAAGATTGAGACTCATTCTAAAAAAAAGAAAAAAAAAAAAAAAAAAAAAGCAGTGTCAGCTCTGCTTTTGAGGAAACCTTAAAAAACAATTGTACCTGAAAAAAGCAGCACACAAGAAGACAAAAATGTCCCTGGTTTAACAGGACCTAAGCTTATAGAGGCTCCTAAATGTCTGATGATACTGATAAGTTAAAAGCAGATGACACCCATTGTCTGGCTTCAAGGACAATTCTGAGAGACCCACTGTAGTAAGAGCTAATCAGTATAATAAGCTGATTGAAAAGGTATAACACTTGCTTCAGAAATCCTCCTATAGATCATGCATGATATATAGTTTACTGACTCTTGAGTTGTTGGCAATGGCATAGCTGTCTGGCCTCTTACTTGAAAGATGATAGATTAAGATATCCCTCTGTGGGGATACAAACTGTAGAAACAAATTATGGCTCTTGATAGGACAGCCTGGGCACTCAAGCAGATGCCCATGATAAAAGCCAATTATCTAATGAGACTGAGTGGTTTCAAGCTTCAGATCAAGATTGCACTTTTCAGATTGGTATCCTTGCTTCCTTGATCAAATACCTCACCAGATGGGGAACAAAATGTTGACTGGACCAGAATAAAGGACTTTGTGTCTGACATAGAATTTCCCACTGCGTGCCATATTTGTGACTTCTACCAAACTTTATATTGTTATGCAATGAAAGACGCCACATGGCACAGGGCATTGTTGTTGCCTGATCCTGGAAAATTGACTACATCAAACCCTTAAGCTTTTCTCAGTGCTCTCATTCATGCCTCCCTACTGTTGATACCTTTGCTTTTATAATCCAATCAGCAGACCCAAGCTACACCATTATGACACTTCAGAATACATGGTGTTAGGCTTTAAGATTTACAAATCATTTATAATCTGACAAAAAACTGTGTCTTTTATCCAAAATTCCACTCAATAAATGGCCAAAAGTAAAAAGAATTTGATGAACATTCCATGTCCCTTATCATTCGCAGATGTCTGGTATCATTGAACACCTCCTCACAAATCAATACAAAAACTCTTTTTAGTCTTGGACTCTTTTTGTCCAATGATTTTAATAAAGTTAATTTGGTTACTGAATGTGGTATGCCCATAAAGAGATCATCTTCTCTTGACCACAACATCGTTAATGATCAGGCACAAAGCACATGGGATATATGAAGAATTATTTGGAAAATTTACTATTATAACATGAGCGTTTTTACATATAATGTATCTTTTTTCTCCTCGCAACAATCTCAAGACAACCGGGTAAACATAACATTCTGGAAAACAGCCCAGGGAAAAGGGGGTTGAAGGAGTAAAACTTACTTTCAGTTCATTCACCTAGTTCTCATGCTAGATGGACATCATCCTAGATTATAAACAATGAATGCTTGGTAGTGTGCACCATTTGTCAGGTTCCCCAACAGTGTCCCACATAGGCCTAAGAGAGAGATTCTGAGTCTTTGTCAATCTTATTAGAATGTCCTTGAGCCTCTTGAACCTGACTAGTTAGATGAAAAGTCTCAGTGAGAGTAGGAGACTATTGGAGAAATGGTAGATTTACCATCACTGGAAAAATTTTTGCCAATTCATTGACACATGGAAAAGGAATACGTTAAGCTCACAAGGTAAAGAGCAGGGCTAAAGAATTCTACCTTCTTCCTGAGTCAAGCAGTAGCTGTAGGTGACAATTAGACCTGCTTCTTGGCTTAAAACCTCCATTCGCCTGCTGTGAACACTCAAACCGCTACTGCTACTACTGCTACTCCTACTGCAACTGCTACTGCTCCTACTAATAATAAACTTCCTGATCTATCATGCCATGTCTGGTACCATCACCAGTCACTCCTAGATGTGGATCTCCCAGTATGTGTACAAACATGAGACCAAAACAGCTTTATTTAGTCTCACTGATACAAATCCACATACTTTATGCCTACGCAGTGTGGGGTTGTGTGATATGTGGCTACTGGGCTGCAACCGCTAATTGATACTGACATGGCTTGCTCTAAACAATATTTGGCAATCCAAATCCAGTTCAAATAAGAAATGTTGAGCCAACATGAGCTGAGCCCCTTCAGGTCATATGTTCAGTAAAGGTTGAGTGGGCCATGGGATATTTCTTCAGGGGAGACAAGTATTGCTTTTGAGCTCTCTGTTGTTCCAGATAATTTTTGGTAATGTCACCAAAGATTGGCAGGTCACCCTTGCATTCATCATAAAGGATAACTGACTTACCTTGTAGTACATCACAAAGCCTCCCTCCTCTCTACCCCCATTTTGGATCTATGCAGTTTGCTGTGCCTTGGTCTTTGCGGAGAGTGACATAGAAAACTCAACACTACAGTTTGGCCCATTTGGCTGGCCTCATTTTGCTCATTTTAGAGTCCTATTGAAGTGGTCTTAATTAAATGCTATCTATAACAAATTAAATGGATTTTGTCTCAGACTCTTCTGGTCAGATTAATGAGAATAGGAGAGGAATTAAATACACTCTTGTTAAAATTTAAGTTTATTCAAAAACTTCTCAGACCGAGGGATGGAATTTTGGAAGATGCAATCAGTTATGAGACTTGAATCCTTGCATTTTCTCACTGAGAATGCCAAGACTGAAGGCTGTGACTGCTACTTGTCCAGCCATTCCTCAGCATTTTCTTTGAAACATACAAAAAGTAGACTTGCTAATAGCCCAGGATAAAAGAGTTGGACGCCACAAGTTCATAATTCCTCATGTGTGATACAAACCCTCAGTTTGTGTCATTCACCTGCACTTCTCTGCTTAGGACCCATAAGATTGGGGATGGGTAGGATGCAGGGAGTAGTAGAATGAGGAACTGATTCAAGATGAAGCTCATAGCGCTTGGTGTGTCATACTTAGTAAAATCTTTATTTCTGATCCAGGAGTATTGAGTCCTCTTTCAGTATTCACAAAATAGTGAGTGACAGACTAGCCTCCAGACTATAATAAGCAAGAGTCTTAAATAACTTGCCTTCCAAGAGATGGCATAGAAATGAGGAGAGACATAAGACTATTTTAGATAATCACAAGTGCCCTACACCATAATAAAACAAAATGATGACACTGAATGTAATTGGAGGGGTCACTAAGACAGTATCATAGGAAAATATTGCCTGAGTAGGTGACATATAAGTTGAGACTTAAATTTAAGTAGAGAATGAGCCCCTCAAGCCACATTCTGAGAAAATAGCATTGGAGAAATAATGGAAGAGTATGGAGAAAAGACTTAAGGCAGGAACATGTTTGACATGTTTGCAGAGTAGAAAGAAGGGCAGAGTCACATAATCAGAGTGAACAAAGAGGAGAATGAAGTTATGCAATTTTTATTTTCTAAGGAACACCTTAGTTACTATGTAGTAAATGAATTATTCTGGAGTTAGGAAGACGCTATTTTAGAAGACTTGATGGAAAGAACTTGTATTTCCCTGAAAAGACCAATAACAAGTTCTGAAATGGAATCAGGAGTAAAAAGCCTTCCAACCAGAAAAATCCCAGGACCAGATGGATTCAGTCAAATTGTACCAGATATATAATGGAGAACTAGAATCATTCCTACTGAAACTATTCCAAAAATAGAAGAAAAGGGACTCTTTCCTAACTCATTCTATGAGGCCAGCATCATTCTGAGAGCAAAATCTGGCAAAGTTACAACAAAATGAAAACTTCAGGCCAATATCTTAAACAAACATAGATGAAAAAATCCTCAGCAAAATACTAGAAAACCGAATCCATCAGCACATTGAAAATTTAATTCACCACAGTCAAGTAGGCTTTTTCCTGGGATGCAAGATTAGTTCAACATTTGTAAGTCAATAAATTTGACACAGCACATGAACAGAACTGAAAACAAAAATCACAAGATTATCTCAATAGATGCAGAAAAGGCTTTCAGTAAAATTCAGTATCCCTTCATGGTAAGATCTCTCCGCAAAGAAGGCATTGAAGGAACTTACTTCAAAATAATAAGAACCATCTATGACCAAGCCACAGCCAACATAATACTAAATGGGCAAAAGCTGGGAGCATTTCCCTTGAGAATAAGAACAAGGCAAGTATATCCACTCTCATTATGCCTATTCAAGATAGTACTAGAAATCTTAGCCAGAGATATCAGGCAAGAGAAAGAAATGAAAGGAATCCAAATAGAAGGAAAGAAAGTTAACCTATTTCTGCTTGCTCAAAATATATACTTTGAAAACCCCATAGTTGGTTGGGTGTGGTGGCTCATGCCTGTAATCCCAGCAATTTGGGAGGCCAAGGGGGGCGGATTGCATGAAGTCAGGAGTTTGAGACCAGGCCTGGCTAACATGGTGAAACCCTGTCTCTACTAAACATGCACACACACATAAAATTAGCCAGGCATGGTGACACACACCTGTAGTCCCAACTACTTGGGAAGCTGAGGCAGGAGAATCGCTTGAACCTAGAAGTGGAGGTTGTAGTGAGACGAGATTGTGCCACTGCACTCCAGCCTGGGTGACAGAATAAGAAAAAAAAAAAAAAACAAAAAAGAAAGAAAGAAAAAACAAACCCCATAGTCTCCATATATTGTATGGTCTCTGATCTGATAAGCAACTTCAGCAGTTTCTGGATACAAAACCAATGTACAAAATTTAGTGGCATTTCTAAACACCAATAGCTTTCAAGCTGAGTGCCAAATCAAGAACACAATCTCATTCACAATAGCCACAAAAAAATAAAATACCTAGGAATAAGCTAACCAGGGAAGTAAAGGATCTTTACAGCAAGAATTACAAAACATAGCTGAAAGAAGTCAGAGATGTCATGAACAAATGGAAAATCATTACATGCTCATGAATAGGAAGAATCAATATTGTTAAAATGGGCATACTGTGCAAAGCAATTTGCAGATTCAATGTTATTCCTATCAAACCATCAAGAACATTCTTGACAGAATTGGAAAAAATCTATTCCAAAATTCATGTGGAACCAAAAAAGAGCCCAAAGATCCAAAATAATACTAAACAAACAGAGTAAAGCTTGAGGAATCACATTACTTGAATTCACACTATACCATAAGTTTAAAAACCAGTACCAGAGCTGCATGGCACTGGTATAAAATTTGACACATAGATCAAAGAAGCAGAATAGAGAACCCATAAGTAAAGCTGCACATATATAAGCATCTGATTTTTGGTGAAGTTGACAAGAACAAGCAATGAGGAAAGGACTCTATTCAATAAATGGTGCTGACATAAAAGTCTAGTCATATGCGTAAGATTGAAACTGGACCACTTCTTGACATCATATACAAAAACCAACTCAATATGGATGAAGACTGAAATATGAAGCACAAAACTATAAAAACCCTTGAAGAAAACCTAGGAAATACCATTCTAGACATAGGCATCAGGAAAGATTTTATGAGGAAGACACAAAACACAAAAAATGACAAATGGGACCACATTAAACAAAAGGGCTTCTGCAGAGCAAAATAAACTACCAACAGAGTAAACAGACAACTCAAAAATTGGGAGAAAATATTTGAAAATTCTTCATCTGAAAAAGCTCTAATATCTAGCATCTATAAGGAACTTAAACAAATTAACAAGAACACAACAAAAGACCCCATTAGAAAGTGGGCAAAGGAACAGACACTTCAAAACAAGGCATATACGTGGCCAACAAACATATGAAACAAAGCTCAACATCATATTCATTATAGAAGTGCAAAGCAAAAGCAAATGAGATATCATCTCACACCAATCAGAATGTCTATTATTAAAAAGTCAAAAATAATATATGCTGGTGATGTTGTGAAGAAATAGCCATGCTTACACACTGCTGGTGGGAATGCAAATTAGCTCAGCCATTGTGAAAAGCAGTTTGGTGATTTCTCAAAGAACTTAGAACAGAGTTACCTTTCAGCCAGCAATTTCATTATTGGGTATACACTAATGGAATATATATCATTCTAGCATAATGACACGTGTATGTATATGTTCATCACAGCACTATTCAAAATAGCAAAGACGCCCGGGCGTGGTGGCTCATGCCTGTAATCCCAGCACTTTGGGAGGCTAAGGTGGGTGGATCATCTGAGGTCGAGAGTTTGAGACCAGCCAGGCCAACGTGGTGAAACCCTGTATCTACTACTAAAAATACAAGAATTAGCTGGGTGCAGTGGCACATGCCTGTTACCCTAGCTGCTCAGGAGGCTGAGGCAGGAGAATAGCTTGAACCTGGGAGGTGGAGGTTGCATTGTACTCTGGCCTGGGTGATAGAGTGAGACTCCATCTAAAAAAAAAAAATAGCATTAGCAAAGACATAGAATCAACCTAAATGCCCATCAATGGTAGACCATATAGAGTAAATATAGTACATATACATCATGGAGAACTATGCAGCCGTAAAAGCAAGTGAGCTAATGTCCTTTGCAGCAACATAGATGAAGCTGGAGGCCATTATCCTAAGCAAACTAACAGGAACAGAAAACCCAGTACCACATGTTTTCACTTATAAGTGAGAGCTAAAAACTTAGTACATACACATGAAATAATGAAGGAAATAATAGACACCAAGGCCTACTTAAAGATGGAGAATAGGAGGAAGATGAGAATTTAAAAAACTATCTGTTGGGTAATATGCTTATCACCTGGATGATGAAATATGTACACCAAACCCTCATGACATGGAATTTATCTATAGAAACAACCTGGACATGTACCTCCGGAACTAAAACATAAGTTAAAAAAAAAAAAGACTTGGAAATGGAAATGGAGTTAATACCTTTCTTCTTTTAGTTCCATTAACACTAAAATTTACAAAAACATTGAAATAAATTCATTAGGTCAATGTGTTCTGTTTCTTTAACATGTCAAATCGTGCCTGGTACATTTGTGTTCCCTCAAAATATGACATAATATGTAATATATAATATTTATGTGTTCCCCCAAATAAAGTGATTTATAAGTTAAAATAAGAAAGAGAATGCAAGAAAGCAAGCAAGAAAGAACTTGTTCTTCTGTGTATGATAAATGAAACAACAATGTTTGGAATAGGGTGCATTTTTGTGGTAGAGCTAAGAGCATTTGTCAATGAATTGAATGTAGTTTGAGGAAAAGAGAGAAATTAACACTTAACCCAGAATGATTGGTCTGAGTATTTGGATGAATATTCGTATAATTTATAAATGGACAAGACAGAAGAGCAGGAAATATGGAGGACTGAGATCAAGAGGATTTTTTTTTATTTGTTTGGGGCCTTGTTAGAATAAATATACGAAGTAACCAGTTAGCCACTATGTAATAAAAATAAAAAGAAAAGGTTTTGAATATTGATATTACTCTCTTTCTTTTCCTGCAACCATTGTGAAATTTTCCCAGATCTTTTAATATTGTTTGCATCATAGCTGAATATTTGTGTTTGCAATATTTATACACTATGAGGGAATATTAAGCATTTTATTCTATTTGTGCTGATAAAATTTTGAGAATTATTTTTTTAAAAAATAAAATATTGCACAGCCTCAGAATTTATCAAGAGAGTAACACTAAAAATGCATTAGATACAACAACCCATATAAGAATTAATGCAGTGGTTTACAGTAAAATCAATGTCATAGAGCATGCTGCCTGTTCAGCTCTGCTTTCCACTGCCTTCTGCATTAACTTTTTCCTTGATTACCCAAGAAAGTCTGAATTTTGTTTTTATTTTATGCTGATTAGCGTCACTATTATCTGACACTGTGCAGTCCCTAATATCATCCTGATTTATTTAGTTGCTCTTAAAGATCTACAAATTTATTTCTCCAACCAAAAATCGTTCTAAACTTCATAGAAATTCCAGAGAATGTTTTTTCAATCAGTAGCATCTTTACCTCAATTTTGTAGTTAGACATAGCAGATCATAAACTTGTGACATGTGTTTCGTAAGAAGGCACTAAGAAAATAGAAAGGAGGCCAACTAACTATTGTAAAATACCATTTTCTCAGAGAGTATGGAAATAATTTCCATGTTTTTGGTTGTCTTCCATTCAATAATCCTGTATAATAGGTATTATTAGCTTTATTTAACTAATGGAGAAAATATTGCATCCTGACAATGGCTGATGATTTTTTCATTTTGCTCTGCCTTGTTCAAAGGCTCTACTCTTTTCAGTAAACCACTGTGTGTTAGCCGACTTGTATGGATAGTGAACAAAACTTGCACCGTGCAGATTACGATGGGCACGTAAATAATCATGACAATGGAATCTTGTCTTTGCTTTTAAATGGCATTTTACCTTATGTATTTTTGACCCCTGGGATTCTGCTGCTTTCTTATAATCACAGATCACCTTTATAAAGGAGTAAGACCATGGTGCAACAAATTGTATTATTTTGCCCATATGTCTACAAAATACGGACATTGGATGCATGCCTAGTCTCGTCTCTTATCTGGGGTCTATGACTCTTTGTAATTTGTAGGGAAGTATATCTGCTTTGCCATCATCATAAAGTTCAGATATGTGCTGAATAGACAAGGACACTGCTCAAGGCATTCCCACATTGTTCTTTCAGTGTAGAAATCATTCAGGTTCTGCGCCGCCATCACTTGTACCCTTTAATTCTGTAAATAGCCTTTCACCAGGATTTTCTTTTCCTCCTCTGTAGTCATTGTTTTGTCTAGCACTCTTCTTCTGCATTCTCATACCTATTTGATGCTGAAAATGCTGCAGATCATGGGTGACAGCCTTCTTGTCACCAACACTAATAATTAAAACAGGTGCTATATGTCCTAGTTTTTGTCATTGGAAAATCTTCATATTATTTAATATTGCAGCATATACCTTCATTTCCTCCATAGAACCAACCAAAATATCTCCTAAGCACCTTAACAAACACAGTTCTGTTGGACTGGCATATGCTTACATTACATGCTATGCTTCAAATATTACGATAATTTGTTCTATTACGTATATTTTCCCTAAAATAGCATCTGTGATCAAAAATGATTAGTTTTTCCTCTTTTTAGAATTATCTAAATAGATGATATTGGGAGCAGGTGAATAATAATATTTAAAGCATTATGTGGCATTAGGGTAATATATAATTGTTTGGATGCTTACATCTTGGTTGGAATATTAAATGCTAAAGGTACTGCGGGTCCACTAAATATAAATAAAAGAGCTGACTTCAGCTAACGACTCACTTCTGAGCATGGCTCTTTGACAGGTTTTATTGGTAATTGAAAAAAATGGCAAAGCAATTTTACAACTGTGCTTGGAGAAAAGAGCCCAGTCCATAACATGAAATCAGCCAACAAAGCATTTTTGCTATGATTACTCCAAACCTCAAAGCAATAAGCCAATGCATTTTTTAAAGTTTCCGTGTTATTTATTTATTTTTAAACTTTAAAGGAAATCATCACAGTCCACAGAAAGCGAGATACTGGTAACACAGCCATAACGAATCATTTAAACAGATTTTTTAGAAAGAACAATAAAGGCGACATGTCAGATTATACGCCACGCAATAATTATACATGAAGGAAACAGTATTTTCTGATAGAGGATAAGAAAACTGAATTGTGTCTATTACGCATGCAACTGACCATTCTGTTATTCCTATTAATTTAATATTTCTGTTCCTTGTGAATTTACGTTTTAGGCTTAAAGGGAGAACATTTATGCCTTTCTCAGAACTTAGCAGAGTATTTCAAAAAGTTTCAGTACTCTAACAGTTTACTAACTTTAATCTTTGTTTTAATATAAGTTCATATTATTTTATAGACCATGATTAAATGAATCTGTGCAACCCACACATTCACAGAATGTTCAGGAATGTCATTCATTGTTCTCCTGTGTCTTTCTTGCCACACTTTCTCTTTCTCCAATACTTTCATCATAACTTTCTCCTTCCTCAAATTCACTTTGTCCAGCACTCGCTCCATACTTCTTTCTTTTATAAAATTCTCTTCCCACTTGTTGATACCATTTACCTCAACATACCACTTCCCCTACATTTCAATCATTGTTTTCTAATTTTCTACTTTTTTCTCTCTTTTTTATGTTATTTTCCACTTGTTTTCAATCTTTTATTACATCTATAAACTACAATTTTTTAATGAAGTATCATTCATTGAGCAAAAACAGAAAATTTAGAATAGTTCAACTGTCTCATTCTTCCTTTATTTTGGGATTAGCTTTTGCTGAATTACAAACCACTCTAAACATCAGTGGCTTACTAGAATGTCCTATGTTATTGTAGATGAGTCTCTTGGTTAACTAAGGGCTCACTCATCTTGGCATAGGGAGATAGCTCTTCCACAGGCCTTGACTGTAGCTGGTCTTGGCTCCTTACTCAGGTTTGTGTTTAGGTATAAAACACAGGTGCTTAGTCTATCACCTTCTGCCTAGAACTTACTTTTATGTAGTCTGAAAATATGCCAAGTACATTATATTCTTTCAAAAATATCTACATGTGACAATTTTCTCAAATATTTTGGTTAACCGAACAAACATTTATAAAAATTTTTACAGTCATTATCCAGTCTTTTATTTGGTTTCTCACCTCTAGCCACACTGCTTCAAAAGAAATGTTCCTGCTAAATACAGCTATAGCAGCAACCCACTTCCAGGTATTAATTTATGTATTCATTAGCTTTTTCTCTGTAACAAACCATTTCAAAATTCTGTAGCTTTAGACACATCATTTATTCCTCATGCAATTTTGGGTTGACTGGGCCAAGTGATCTAGGCGGAGCCTGATTTGGAGGTTCTTCTCCAAGCAACGGATCTGTCTAGGTTGAGCTCTTTTCTGAGTTTAGGCTCAGGTCTACCCCACATATGTTTAATCTGGGGATGATTCTGCGTTGGTGTGGCATCTCTGTGGAAATTTAAAAAAGACAAAGGCCTCAAAAGGTAAGTGGAAATATACAAGAGTTCTTAAAGTCCAGCATCTTAACTAGCTTCCTTTCACTATAAACAAGAGACCACCAGTCTCTTAGGTCGTCTTGGGCCAAGACACCAGTAGGCAAGTAGGTTACCATCTTGGTAGGGTTAACAGATACTGATCATTAATTAGAAGTAGAGTGTTACTATAGACCGAATGCAGAAATAAGCATGTTTGGTACCATTTTGGTCCACTTGTTCTTGATTGTCCATTGTTCAATTTTAATGATAGAAGGCAAGTGCAGTAGTCCTGGCCTGAAAAAGGTCTGAAATGAAGTTCAGGGTCACATTACCAGTTAAGTCACTGACACCAGCAGAGTACAATCATGGCTACTGCAGTCTCAACCTCCTGAGCTCAATGATACCCTCCTGCTTCAGTCTCTCAAGTAGCTATGACCACAGGGACATGCCACTATGGCTATTTTTATTTTTATTTTTTGTAGATAAGAGGTCTTGCCTTTTTACCCAGGCTCATCTTGAATTATTGACCTCAAGGGACCCTCCTGCCTTGGCCTCCAAAACTGCTGGCATTACAGTCATGAGCCAGCATTTCCACCTCATAAACTTGTATTTTTAAGTTTAATTATAATATGTTTCATTCTGTGTGCCC
Source organism: Cacajao melanocephalus (assembly GCA_963573385.1). NCBI lineage: Eukaryota > Metazoa > Chordata > Mammalia > Primates > Pitheciidae > Cacajao > Cacajao melanocephalus. The sequence continues at coordinate 39,144 of CAUYLG010068766.1, read as the reverse complement.
AAGTAGAAGATTTTCTCCCTTTCAGATCCAGGTTCTATACATCTGATAACGATAGGTTTATGGAGATGGTTATCTAGTGCAACAAGGACAATATGTTAATTCTCTAAAAAAAAAAAAAAAAAGGATCCCATATATTGCCCAGGACAGAATCTGCTATTGGAGATATATCTTGGTTGTTTTTGCGGAGCTACAGCCAACTTACATACAACTATCAGCTTTGATGCCATGTTTGGTTTTGTGGTGAAGTTTTTTGCTGATGTTGGAGTAATGATTTCAACCATTTTTTACAATTAGGAAAATAAAATAAAATATTATTAATATATTTACCATTTATTGAATACAGTGACAGAAGCACTATACCAACTCTTTTCTGTATATTATATCATTTTAACAATATTATACAAAACATTCCACCTCCGTCTCAATGGGTCTCCAAGGATGGCACTGGTTTCTGCCATTTGCCTGAGTTGTGACATTGCTTTTCATTTACTCCCTTAGTTGTGAAAGAGAAAATTTTAGAGAATTCTATTTAGCCTGTAAGAGAGTATTTTTTCCTTTAAAAATTATATGGTTACAGAAAATATTTAATTGAAGTTGTCAAAATTAAGAATTCTCTAACGAAAAGGAATTTTTGAAAAGATTAAAGATTTTCTGTGTTTTTCTTCGATGCAAACAGATGTTATTAAATATTTTAATATAATATGATTTTAACAGTTTTGAATAAAGTTAGTTTATAGATCCACAAATTTAATAAAATGAATTCATTAGTTAATACATGAATATGTCAAAACTATTTAATTTTAAATTGCATAAAACCGTTTGCATTCTAAACAATTTTTAAATTGGGAATGACATTGTATAACTATTTATACATTTCCATACCTCTTCTTCTCTAGGGCTTCCCAATTTCTATTGATATAAAGTAATTAAGGAGTAATGAGAATACTCAGAAAATGCATTATGGTTGCAAAATTACTGTAATTCAAGCTATGATTTTAATTTCTTTCAGTACTACCTACCTTGATAAATTTTTCAAGGATGGTCCCTGACAGAAAGATTTAAAGGTTAACTTATCTTCTTTAAAAATGATTAACTATCATTCCTGAATCAGTCTCTTTGATTGCTAAGTAACCACTCACAACCCTGTACATACAAGTTTTCTTATCAACTAATCTGAGAACCATGACTCTCAACCTTGTGAAACATGAATTTTGAGCTCAAATTATTTATCTTTATCATTTGCTACTTGTATACCAAAATAAAGAAAATAGTTTGCTAAGAATAATGGCCTCCAGCACCATCCATGTCCCTGCATAGGACATAATCTCTTTCTTTGTCTGTCCCTTCCTTTCTCTGTCCCTTCCTTTCTTCCTTTTTCTCTCTCTTTCTTTTTTCCTTCCTTCCTTTCCTTTTTTCTCTTCCCTTCCTTCCTTTCCCTTCCCTTCCTTCCTTTCCCTTCCCTTCCCTTCCTTCCTTTTTCCTTCCTTCCTTTCTTCTTGACTTTTTTTTTTTTTTGAGACACAGTCTCACACCATTGCCTAGGCTAGAGTGCGCAGTGGCACAATCTCTTCTCAGTGCAACCTCTACCTCGTGTATTCAAGCGATTCTCCTGCCTCAACCCCCTGAGTAGCTGGGATTATAGGCACCCACCACCATGCCCAGCTAATTTTTTGTATTTTTAGTAAAAACAGGGTATCACTGTGTTGGCCAGGCTTGTCTCAAACTCCTGACCTCAGGTGATCCACCCGCCTTAGCCTCCTAAAGTGCTGGGATTACAGGAGTGAGCCATTGAGCCTGGCCCATGGGTGTCATTCTTTAGCAAGCTAACACAGGAACATAAAACCAAATACCACATGTTCTCATAAGTGGGAGTTAAATGATGAGAACCTATGGACACTTAGAGGGAAAGAACATACGTTGGGGCCTTTCAAAGGGTGGAGGGTAGGAGGAGGGAGAGGATCAGGAAAAACAACTAATGAGCACTAGGCTTAATACCTGGATAATGGAATAATCCGTACCACAAACCACCATGATACAAATTTACCTATGTAACTAACTTGCACTCATACTCCCGAACTTAAAATAAAAGGTAAATAATAATAATAATAGAGACATTAAATAGAAAAATAATTACTGATATATTTAATGTTTATGTAGTTTGTTATGTCCCAGGCACTGTGCCAAATGTTTTTGCACGTGTTATGTCATTTACTAGCAAGCCTATGACATACAATAGATACCTTAGGTATCTCTGTTTTGCAAATGAACACACTGAGGCTCAAAGAAGCCAGGAAGAATTCCCTGGTTTCTAGACATTGGGAATAGGAAAGCTAGGATTCAGACATAAGGTTGTCCAATGCCAGAGTCAATCATAAAAACAAAAACAAAACCCCACAACACCCAATTCCTCATCACAGCACAGTTTTCTATCTTTAATACAACCTGCATATTTGACCCCATTTCCCCCCACCGCCCCCAGTGGCTACACTGTTACGAGTTTCTTTATGCTCTCTTAGACATGGTTTGACTAAACATTGGATTTAGTTTCCAGGAATTTTCAGTTCTACAAGTTGGTAATGACCAAATTTATGAGTTAAAAACACCAGCTCTGAGAAATATCATTGTCCATGAAATCACATGTAGCTGTGGCCTTGACAAATTTTGTGCCAATAAAAAATATTCTATATTAGAAAGTTGCTTGTTTTGCCCATTGACATATAAAGGAGATACACTGCAATCTAATTATGATGTCACTGTTTGATCCTGATCTGAACTCTACTATTAGGCTGATTAAAAACAAAATCAGCATCCCAAATTTTCCCTTTTGTTTCTCTTTTTATTATAACTTACATAAATTACCTAAATGTATAGTTTCATTAATAATTTCTATTTATATAATCTAAAATTTTTCATACATGATGAAGTACTAAATTTCACTCATTTCAGATGATTCAAAAAATTTCCTAAGTGATGTTACAAATGATGAATTATTAAGTTTAATATTTTTCCCCCAGATTAAGTTTACTATTTGTTTTTCATGCTGAGAACAGTTATATAAGTTGGATCAAAATTATTGAACTTTAGTCAATAACACTCTTGCCTTAATGAAGAGCAGTGTGGCAATGAGTGATAAAAATTGGCCTGAGCTAACTATAATGGAATTAAACTTTCGATAATCAAAAAAACTTTTTTAAAAAACAAACAACAGCTATATCACTTACTGCTTACTAACAATCTATAATGTTCTTGATGAAATTATTCCAGAATACAAGTTTCTTTTTATGTATTTTAAAGATTTGGCACAATTGTTCTACTTATCAAGTGGTACAGAATATTAGACGAAATTAATCATCATATAGCCTGTGTGAAAATAACAGCTTCTCAAGTTTTATTTCTGTATATCTTTTGTTTTTACTTAAAGATAACATTGAATGATTTAAAGATTATTTTTCTCTAACAATTTCAATTAAGGTATAATGATAATGAAAGATTAGCTGATGTGACTATGATGATACTTGAAAATATGTTATCTGATAATCCAACCATGAAATCTAAATTCTATTCCTTAATTGTGTTATCACTATTGCTGTTCTTATTACTGATTTATTATTTTAATAATAAAAGATACCTTTAGCCTTCCCAAAGGCTAAGAATTTCAAGCCATAATGTGTTTTACCAGTTTTCTCAATATGAATGTATTTACATTCCTTATCTCATAGATATAATATTTTTAACCTTTTAAATTTCAAGTGTTATATCATCTTTAGCAGCAAACCTTATAATTGTCCCTGATTATATTACTGATTTGTTTAATCTGCTCAAAGCATCACAACATCATTAACTCAATTTCCTTTTCTTGTTTTGCTTTTCTTCTGGTGCTATTTCCCTGCATTTGTCATGTCTCTGGACTCAATGTCTGGCCCTCCTACCTCCAGAGAGATAAATTGACAGTTACAATATATTGTGATGTCCCATCAAATACATGGAGATTTTGATGGGAAAATAAAGGAAGAAACAAAGAAGGTTTCCAGAGAGATTGATAATTATGCTGACTGAGTCTTGAAGTCCAAATGTGAGTAGTAGAGTAATAAAAAAGAAAATGTATGTAAAGGTCAGAGCACAGGAACTGCATTATGGGCAGGCCAGTGGAAAATTTATTTCTATACTTTATCATTTACAATAGGCCAAATGGTGCACAAAGATGTGAAATGCAGAAGTGTACATATGAGGACTAGCAAGTCTCTTCAGAGTATGAGGCCAACTCTTTCTGTCCTCTCCTCCAAAATAAAATATAAAGCAGTATGAAAGATGGCAAGCCTGAAGATCTGTGTGGTGATTAATGAGATAAATGTGATCAGTGCAACTTTGAGAAAAATAAATGTGACATTGGTAGAGGAAAAATGTAAAAATGTAATCACTGAGAAGCCAGAGACATAGTACTATACCACATATGGTATGAGAACATGTACTCTGAGAAACTGTCATAAAATTGGTCCCATCTAGCTACTCCATAGTCACATGGAAAAAGGAAATGGAGTACTTATTATTAGAAACAAGCCCCCAAACAAGGTTACATAGAAAATCCATTGTTGGTGGGTTATTGATGACATCAATCCATCATGTTTTATACAGCAGATGAGAATGAGCCAACACTTCATGAAGATATCACTTAAGTAAGGAAACAGGAATCCAAGAAGAAACGACTGATTACAAGACTGAGGAAGGATACAAACAAGATGAACCTGTATATATTTCAGTTCCAAAAAGTAATGCAGTGCTAAAAAATGCACAGAGGACATAGGAGTATGCTAAACATGCTCATAATTTGACAAAAAATGTGAAGTATTCTTGGATCATATCCAAAGTTATTAAACAAATATCCATCATTCCATATTGCTAAGTATGAACAATGAAACAAATAAATGAGGGATAGTAAACAAATCTATGCAACAGAACTCCAAATAGTTTGTGCAAATGTTACTTCCCCAAGTAGAAGTAGCATAACTTCCCATTCCTTAAGCATAAGCTGTGCATAGTGACTTCCTTCCAGAGAGTATACTATGAGAAGGTGGAAAAGAAAACAATAACTTTATGATGAAAAACATAATAAACTTTACCAATACTAGGTGATCAAAGCCAACTTTAAATGTCATAAAGGATGTAGATGGTATATACCATTGTTATGGTGTGATAAAAGTGGCATGTTACCTCTATGATGTTCCTCCCAAAATTTATCATCGGAGTCAACTTAAGGGGAAAACATCAGACAAGTCCTAATATTAGCATATTCTTCAAAATATCTGAACAACACCCTCTCAAATTATCAGGGTTGTCACAAATCAGAAGTGTCTGAGAAATGAAAATACCCAAAGGAGCTGAAGAACATGTGATAACTAAATGCCACATGGTATCTGGTAAAGAACCTGAAACAGAAAAAAAAATCCCTTTTTATGTTTTTCTATTTTCAAACATTCCAAAATAAATAAATATAAAAGGAAAAGTATGCTCATTATATGTATATTAGTTTTCTATATCATGAAGTATTGCAGGATAGTGTGGCTATTTTCTACTTACTGAGACTCCTGTCATAATTACATGACTCAATTATTTTAATTTCATCTTTTAGGATAATCAGTTGCTAGGAATCAAATACATTATGAACCTGTGCTCTACTTCAAGCTTGCCAAGATCCTCCTCCTTTGCAGCCAGTATACTGTCTATTCCTTCATATTTTTTCCCTAAAGAATAAAGCATTATAATGTGCAATTTATATCAAAAAAGTGTCAGCAAAAGATCTACACATATTAGTGTGCTATTTAATTAACATAAGATCACCCAGATTGCATTAAAATGAAAATCGGAAGAGGAAAATAACAACAATATACATAAAAAAGTTATGCTGTGTCTGTGAGGGTGGTAATGGGACATCATTAAGAGAAAAATCAGGATATCCAAAAGTCCTCTTTGTAATGTTACACTAAACCTGTTTTTATCCCATTCTAAATAGTCTGAAGATACAGATAATTTAAAATATCTTAAATTTAAAAACCATGATTATGTTTTCTACTATATATTTTGGACCTAATATAATACTTAACATATGCACCCAGTGACTATTTGCTGAATAATGAATAGGATATCAAAGCAAAAAGAAAAATCACAATATTGTCCCCTTAAATATATGGTCATTGCTTGCACTTGTAATGAATTGTATTTTATAACTTTTAACATTTATCTCTATTTGAGAGAGATAGGTAAATGGTCAATATTTTTGTTCTGTATGCATTATTACGAAGGCTCAAAGAAACAAAGTAACTTATGAAACAGATGATAGTGGACCTTACTTTCAAGATTCTGGATTCTAAATCTACCTCTTCATCATTCATGACCAAGATTGACAAATTTCATCTGAAACGGTCTGGTTGGTTACTTTCAGCTTTGAGGCCCAGCTGATCTCTCTTGCAACAATATTCAACTCTACCCTTTTAGCAGGAAAGCCGCCATAGTCAATATGTAAATAGGAATGGCTGTGTTCCAAGAAAATTGCATTTAAAAACATAAAAACAGGCCTGCCAGTTGTAGTGTGCTGACCCATGACCTACATTGCGCCTCTCTCTAAGAACATGGAATGTATTTAATCTTTCACATATAATGAGAGAAAATACTTCTCTTTTTGCAGCTTTGCATTAAGGTATAATTGAGAAATTTAAAAAGTATATATATTCATAGCATACACGATAATGTTTTGATATACATATTCATTGTGAAATGATTACCACAATCAAGCTAATTAACACATCCATCACCTCACACGGTAATTTTGTGTATGCATGTGTGGCAAGAATACTTAAGATCTGCTCTCTTAGAAAATTTCAAGTACATAATACATGTTGTAATTAATATTTCCAAAGCTTATTTATCTTGTAAGTTCATACCCTTAGACCAAAATCAATCACCCCTTTCTACTCCCTACTCCTAATTCCTGATAACCACTTTTTTACTGTCTGTCTCTATGAGTTCAACTTTTTTAGTTCTACCTGTAAGTGGGATCATGTAATAGTTGCCTTTCTGGGTGTGGCATGTTTCACTTAGTATAATTCTTCCAGGCTCATGCATGTTGTTACAAATGACAGGATTTCCTTATTTTTTAATTAATTTTTTTTTAAATTTTTACTGTCTATTTTTGTTTTGTTTTTATTGATATATTATAGTTGGGCTTATTTTGGGGGTACATGCAATATTTTGATATGTGTTTACAACTTGTAATATCAAACCTGAGTAAATGGAATATCTAAGACCTCAAATATTTGTGTTTCCTTGTATTGGAAACATGTCAATTATTCTCTTCCACCTGTTTTGTAATGTACAATAAATTCTTGTTAACTAGAATTTCCCCACTATACAATGGAATAGTAGAACTGACTCCTATCTAATCGTACCTTTGTGTCTACCAATTCTCTTCAACTTCTCTCCCTCCTTTCCTTCACAGCCTCTAGGAAACACCATGGTACTCTCTAGCTGCATGAGATCCACTTTTTTAGCTCTCACATATGAGTGAGAACATGCAATATTTTTCTTTCTGTGCATGGTTTATTTCATTTAACATGATGAGCTCCAGTTCCATATATGTTTCTGCAAATGACTGAATTTCATTCTTTTTATGGCAGAATAGTATTTAATTGTGTATATATACCACATTTTCTTTATCTGTACATCCATTGATGAACACTTAGATTGATTCCACATCTTGGTTATTGCAAATAGTGCTGCAACGAGCATAGGAGTGCAGAAATCCCTTTGATATACTGATATTCTTTCCTTAAAAATATACCCAGCAGTGAGTTTGCTGGATCATATGGATATTCTAATTTTATTTTTTTGTGGAAACTCCATACTGCTTTCCATAATTGTACTACTTCACATTCTTGCCAACAGTGTATAAGGGTTCCCCTATCCACAACCTTGTAAGCATGTATTTTTTGATTTTTTGCCTTTTTGATGACAGCTATTCTAACTGGGGTGAGGTGATATTTCCTTGTGGTTTTAATTTGAATTTATCTGATGATCAATGATGTTGAGCAACTTTTCATTTACCTGTTTACAATGTCTTTGCTTTCTTTTAAGAAATTTCTATTCAGAAATTTCGCCCACATTAAAAATCAGGTTATTTGTGGTTTTATTTTTATTATTTTTGCTTTTTGATGTTTATCTTGTTAGCATTTCTAATATATTCTAGATATTAATTACCTGTCTGATAAATAATTTGCAAATATTTTCTGCCATTTTGTAGATTGTTTTTTCAGTTTGTTAGTTGTTTCTTTGTTGTGTAGAAGCTTTTAAGCTTGACGCAATCACATTCATCTAGTTTTCTTTTGGTTGCCTTAGCTTTTGTGGTCATCTTAGTTTTGTGGTCTTATCCCAAAAACCTTTGTCCTAATCAGTGTTTCCCCTATGTTTTCTTCTAGGAGTTTTACAATTTCAGGTTTTAGATTTAAGGCTTTAATTCATTTTGAGTTGATATTTGGATATGTTAAAACATGGGGATCTAGATTTATTCATCTGTATGTGGATACTCAGATTCCCAGCACCATTTAATAAAGAGATTGTGCTTTCTGCAGTGTTTAATTTTGGTGCCTGTGCTGAAAATAAGTTGGCTATAAGTGTGTGGATATATTTCTGGGTTCTCTATTCTGTTCCATTGTTGTTGTTGTTGTTGTTGTTGTTGTTGTTGTATGTCAATAGTATGTATTTTGGTGATTACAGCTTTGCAGTATAATTTGAAATCAGGTAGTGAGATGCCTCCAGCTTTGTTCTATTTGCTCAGAATTATTTTGACTATTCAGATTTTTATGTGATTCCCACAAATTTTAGATTTTTTAAAATCTATTTCTGTGAAGTTATTATTGGTATTTTGATAAGGATTGCATTTAAACTGTAGATCATGTTGGGTACCTCGACTCATTAACAATACTAATTATTTTGATTCATGAAAAAGGAATATGTTTCTAGTTTTGTGTCCTTTTCAATTTCTTTTATTAGTGTGTTACAGTTATCATTGTAGAGACATTTACCTTTTTTGTTGTTAAATTTATCTCTAAGTATTCTAATTTTTGTAGCTATTATAAATCAGATTACTTTCTTGATTTAATTTTCAGATCGATTGCTCTCAGTGTACAGAAATACCACTGATTTTTGTATGTGGATTTTACTAAGTTTAAAAATTAGTTCTAAGAGCTTTTTGCCAAAGTGTTTAAGTTTCTCTAAATATAAGATTATATTGTCTGCCAAAAAGGACAATTTGACATTTTTCCTTAGAAATTTGGATGCCCTTTATTTCTTTCTCTTGCCTAATTGCTCTACCAGGGACTTTCAGATTTGGAACAATACAAAAATAACCACTTTCACCCTTTTATTTATTCTTTTTTAAAGCTGAACAGTATTCCATAGTGTGTATATATATCACATTATCTTTATTCATTCATCTATTGAAAGGCACATGGACAATTCCACATCCTAGCTACTGTGAATTAATGCTGTAATGAATATAAAATGGCAGGTATCTTTTTGAAATACCGATTTCATTTCCGTTGAATACATATCCAGAAGTTGTATTGCTCCATTTCATATGGAAAGTCTACTTTTACTTTTTTGAGGGAACTTCATACTCTTTTCTTTAATAGCTGTACCAGTTTACATCTCGCCACAATTAACAAGTTGGTTAGTCCGAATCCTCACCTATATGTGTTATGTCTTGGCTTCTTGATAATAGCCACACCAACAACTGTAAGTTGGTATTTCCCTATTGGTTGAATGGTAGTACTGTGATAATTAGTGATGTTTAGCATATACTTGTTTTCCATTTGTATTGGACCCTTATTGTACACCATACCCAAAATTCAACTTAAGATGGCTTAAAAATATAAATATAAGACCTGAAATTATAAAATTCCATGACATTGGTTTTGGCAATGATTTTTTTTTTTTTTGGCATGATACAAAAGCATAGGCCACAAAGCAAAAACAAATAAGTTGGACTACATCCAACTAAAATGTTTCTTCCCAGAAAAAATAAATAATTTACAAAATAAAAGATAGCCTATTAATTGGTAGAAGATATTTGCAAGCCATATATGCCAGGAGGAGATAACATCAAAAATGTAGAAGGAAATCAAACAACTCAATAGCAAAAGAAACAAAAAACAGATTATAAAATGTGCAAAGGACCTGGACAGATATTTTTTCAAGGAAAAGGAAATTTTTCTTGGTTGAAAAAGTAAACTCACTCTTAGAGGTTAACATCTTTTGAAAACAACAACAAGATAAGCAGGATAGTGCAGAAAAAGCTTTTCTTGAATATGATACATACTTTATATTTGTTGTTGTTATTGTTACTTTTAGAGTGTGGTGTCTACTTTGTCTTTTCCTAAAGGAATGAGTGGTTTGATGTTCCCAGAGTTTTCTGAAACCAGCTCAATGTTTGCTGAGTTTATGAGATATTGAGGGTACTCTGAGGAAAGATGCTGACACAGCAAACTGTTTATATTTGTAGTGTGCTGACAACAGGATTCTTTCATTTGGGGACTGGCAAGTAGCTTCCTGCTGTTCACCTCCTGTTAGAAGACATTAAAAAGGTAAAATTCAGTTGACACAGCAACTTTAGAGTTCACTGCATATTTTTTCAAACTCTACTTCTGTTTCTCTAGATCTTCAATATCTTACATCTTTTATTTGCTCTTCTTTCAGTTCGTAATATCTGCTCTCCCACCATAATAAATTGATGTTCTGATTTTTGTGTTTGAGTATTTGACTCAGATTAATTTTCCAAAATTCAGCCAAACACTCAGAATGTTTTACTCCTGGACCCATCTTCTCATTTACAGTAATTTTGACCTTCATATATTTTATGTTCTGGTACTTATTAACATTTTTCAGCATTTTATGTGATAAATTTAATATTTTCTTATGAATTAATAAAATAAATGTTTATGTTCACTTGTAAATTACTTTTGAGGTAAGCATTATTTATGGACCAAAATTTGGAAATCTAAGAAAGGACTTAGTCAAACTCAGAATGTGCAAAATATATCATGATAGCGATGTTTCAAGATTAAGTAGTATAGTTTCATGAGATGCCATGTCTTTGTAGAATTTAAAGCTGTTTAGAAATTCATACTGCTTGAATCACCTTAGGGCTTCCTTTGCATAGTATCCTGAAAAACTTGGTTACTTGCTTTTGTTCCCCAGAATGTATCTTTCACTGATTTTATGCCATCAAAATTATGTTCATTCTCCTGTGGCTATCATTCGCTAATTCTGCGTTTGATTGCAGCAGATCCTTTTGGAAGCTACAACATGGTGAAGAATGACCCTTATGTATACTGACAAGCTTTTTCAAAGTTTTTTTCTAGTTTCAATGCACCATAAAGGACACATTTGCATATGTGTATAATTAAAGGGTTAAATATTACACAATAAAGAAACTGTATTTACATATTTTATGTATTCTACAACTAGAGTTACTATGTGACTTACATATATGGTATAATGCTAGGTAGTTTTTATTAAATGAGAATTCAGCTAATTTAAATAGTGCAATAAATTTGTCCTAGTATGGAAATTAATTCCTAAATTAAAATTATAACAATTTCCCTGGCAACAGTAGCTGGTGCCAGCAGACACATTTAGCCACTAACTACTAATTGGAAATATGCATTCTTCATTACAATTTTTGGTTGTAATGGTACATATGGTGGTTTTGTTGTTATTTTTTGTTTTGTGGTCATACACGCTCAGTGTCCCTGGTATTGGTTTGATATAATAGCTTTGTCTTATGAATATAGAGAATGGGGATCAAAAACAATTTTTATATCTCTTCAAGAAATCCTTTAAAGCTAGGTGGCTTTAGGGAGTTTCTTTTGAAAAACCTTAGCAAATAAATGTTTTTATTACTAAAAAATAACCAAAAAGAAAGTATAACCTATGAAGAAAACAATTTTCTTTTTCAGATTCCTTTCTGAAAAACACAAAGACTCCATCTACTCTGTTGAAACATGGTACGACATTCTTAGGACTGCTTAATCGACACTGTGGTAGAAAAATAAGGCTTTGATTTGATGAATCCAAAGAATACCTGAGCATACTAGAATGCAATCTGAAAAACACAGTAATGCAGGAAATTTAAGAATGGGTCTCTCATTTTCTTCTTTTCAGAGGACGAGATTAATTACAGTTCATCTTTCCTCTTCTGATCTACAGACATTTAAGTTCTATTTATCTGCAAATATATTTACCATATACAGGCATATCTCAGAGATATTACAGGGTTAGTTGCAGACCACCATAGTAAGGCCAATATCACAAAGTAAATCACACAATCTTTTTTGATTTCTCAATGCATGTAAAAGTTATGTTTATACAATGCTGTATTCTATTAAGTGTGCATTAGCATTATGACAAAATACAGTGTAGATACGTTAATTAAAAATGCTTATTGCTAAAAAATGCTAACAATCCTCTGAGCCTTCATTGTCTCCATGATGATGACTGCTGACTGCTTACAGTGGTGGTTGCTAAAGGTTAGGAGGGCAATGGCAATTTCTTAAAATAAGAGAACAATGGAAAGTGCTACTTCAATGAACAGATGAATGGTAAGAAAGAGTTTTCTTGCTCATATGAAGAAAGATTTAGCGCTATGAATGGAAGATCAAACCAGCCACAATATTTCCTCAAACCAGTGCAATGTCGTTTGCCATTTCAACTGGCTTTTCCTATCACAACAGATTTATTTATAGCCTGTGAGGCTGTTTGATAGCATTTTACTTACAGCAGAACCTCTTTCAAAATAAAAGTCAATTGTCTCCAACCCAACCACTGTTTTATCAACTAAGTCTATGTAATATTACAATTTTTTGTTGCCATTTCAACAGTGTTGACAGCATCATTGCCAGAAGTAGATTTGATTTCAAGAAACCATCTGCAAGAAGCAACTCCTCTCCATTGAGATTACAGTAATTCATTCACATCTTAAGGCTCCACTTTTAACTCTAGTCCTCTTACTATATTCATCATATCTGTAGTTCTTTCTTCCACTAAAATTTTGCCCCCGTCAAAGTTATTTGTGAAGGTTGAAATCAACTTCTTCCTCATTCCTACTTGTGTTGATATTTTGACCTCCTCCCATGAGTCGCAAATGTTTTTAATGGCATCTAGAATAATAAATCCTCCTTTCAATCCTTTCCAGATTGTTTTCCATTTAGTTTCCCAGATCCATTAATGGAATTACAAACTATGGAAGCTATGGCATATATATGTAATATTATATATAATATTACATAATATTACATATATACACTATATATAATTATATATACATTATATATATACATGATGTATAATTATACATAATATTACATATGTATACATTATAATATATATGTAATATATAATATTATGTATTATATGTAACATTAATATATAATGTATTATATGTAACATTAATACATATGTAACATTAATATATGTAACGTAATATACATTATATATTATATTATATCACATATATATGTAATATATATGTAATATATGTGATATTATACATATATTACATATATATGTGATATTATATAATATATTATATATAATAATATTAATATAATATATAAAATATATATGTGATATAGATTACACATGTAAATAAAATTTACATGAATATAAAATTTCATGTTATTAATATATAATATATATATAAATACATATAATATATTATAATATATATATATATTCATAATAACGTGAAATTTTAAATTACTCCTTGGTCCCTAGTGTGCAGAATGAATGTTGTGTTGGCAGACTTACAAACATTAATTCCTTTTTACATCCTCATCAAAATTTGGGTAACCACGTACATTGTCAATGAGCAGTAATATTTTGAAAGGCATCATTTTTCTGAGCAGTAAGTCTCAACAGTGAGCTTATTATTCAGTAAGCCATGCTGTACACAGATGTGCTATCACCCGTTCTTTGTTGTTCCATTTACAAAGCACAGGCAGAGTAGATGTAGCAAAATTCTTAAGGGTCCTAGGATTTTCAGAATGGTAAATGAGCATTAGCTTCAACTTTAAGTCACCAGCTGTGTTACCTCCTAATAAGAAAAAACCTGTCTGTACTTTGAAGCTTGAAGCCAGGCATTGATTTCTCCTCTCTAGCCATGATACTCCTAGGTAGCATCTTCTTCAAAGATAAGGATGTTTCATCTACATTAAAAATGTATTGTTTACTGCGGCCGCCTTCATCAATGATAGTAGATAGAATGCTGAATAACTTGCAGCTTCTACTTTAGCACCTGCTGCTCTACCTTGAACTTTTGTTATAGAGACAGCTTCTTTCCTTAAACCTTGTAAACCCTCCTCTGCTGGCTTTGTACTTTTCTTCTGCAGCTTCCTCACTGCTCACAGACTTCAGAGAATTGAAGAGAGTTAGGGCCTTGCTTTGGATTAGGTTTGGTTTGAGGAAATATTGTGGCTGGTTTGATGTTCTATTCATACCACTAAAATTTTCTCCATATCAGTAATAAGGCTCTTTCTTATCATTCATTTGTTCACTGAAGTAGCAGTTTCCATTTTTTTCCAGAACTTTGCCTTTACATTCAAGGCTTGGTTAATTGGCAAAATAGTCCTACCTTTTGGTCTTCCTCAGCCTTTGATATGCCTTCTCCATAATCATTTTTAGCTTTTGATTTGAAGTGAGAGATATGAGACTCTTTCTTTCACTTGAACACTTAGAGGCCATTGTGGGGCTATTAATTGGTACAATTTTAATATTATTGCATTTCTGGGAATAGGCAATCTTGAGGAGAGAGAGCGATATGGGAGAATGGCCTATAGAGAGAACAGTCAAAATACACACATTTATTAAATTTGCGGTTTTATATATATGTGGTTTGTGGTGCCCCAAAGCAATTACAATAGTAACATCAAAGATCACTCTTTCCAGATCACCATAACAAATAGAATATTAATTTTAAAAGCTTGAAATATCATGCGAATTACTAAAATATGCCAAAGATACATGAGGTGTTAAAAATGGCACTGACAGACTTGCATAATGCAGAATTGCAACAAACTAATATGTTAAAAAATGCAATATCTATGAGGCACCATAAAGCAAAGTGCAATAAAACTGATGCACCTGCACTCAGTTTACTTTAATAATTATGTATTTTTCTAGGAAGCATGTCTGATTATGAGTCTTCCTACATTTATCTCATATTTTCTAGGTGTTTCAGAACTACTTTTTCTCCTAGTTTTTGCTGTGTTATACTTTGCTTTACTACTCTAATAAAACTCTTAAATTTTTCAGTAATATTTTCCAGTTAACTTCATTTCCTGTTATTTCCCCTTTAAGTCTGTCTAAAATTCAACTTGTACCATGTCTGGTGACCTGAAGAACAGCATAAACTTTTCTTGCTCAAGAGAACATGCAGCCTGGAGGTTTCCTCTACAAACCCCGTCAAACACTGATACTGATTAGAACACACATGTATCCAGGGGCCATCAAAGTGTTTTTAATTTTTATTCCTCTTTTCACATGTCTACTTGGAGAAATCATGGTGTTGCCCTGTCTATATACTACCAATTATGTGAACTAAGTGCTTCATGTCAGTAATCATTTCTAAGTCAGATCCCAGGTTGGTGTGAAGTTAAAAACCATCATTTTAGGATTTTTTTGTCCTTCCAGTTTCTAAAAACGTAACTACTTGTGTATTCTTTATAAGTATACTAAATTTAAAAATTGAAGATAATGAACATTTAAAAAAGGTTATTATAACATTCATACAAGTTATATGGATTAAAAGTAACATAAATATGTAGGTGTATATATGAATGTGTGCATTTATATAAATATTTGTATATGCATATGTCTATACAAATGTTTGTATGTGTGTGTACATATATACAATTTTAATATATATATTTCGAAACTGCAACTTTCAAAACTGCAAACCTGGCTTTGGTTATGCCTTTGAGAAGTTGGTTTAATTTTTTATGAAAGTGAAATATGTACATTTTAAAATGTTTGCTCTGTTAGAAAATTATTACAACACATCCCCATGATGAATTGAATAGTTAGAACCATACTAATATGTTCAATATGTAAAACCCAATTGCTGGTAACAGAGTTAAGCATATATCAATTTTCAAAATATGTTAAACTAGTATTTTTTCATATATTTAAATTTTCCATTTTAACTACAACTATTTTAATGAGCTCTGACTATGATTGAGATATCCTGGCACTTAATGTATGTCTGACTCCATGTATATGCAGGCCTCAAATCCGTCTAGTTAAATAATCATCTGAAGAAATACTGTGCCCACGGACAAGCAGAAAACAACAGGAACAGAAAGTCCCAAATATTATAAAAACCTGTAGTTTTATAAGATATTCTTACAGGATTTCCCCGCAAGTTTGGTTGCCTACTTACTTCAAACAAAACAATAGGCATTCCACACTACGAGACATTTCATAGTGTGACTCACAATCATTAAACACTGTGTGATTAGTGTATTTAAATCTTGTGTTTAAATAATGTGTTTAAAGTTTGTGTTTAAATTCACTAAAACACAAAACCAAGAATTGCTTTTAAAAAACCACAATATACTGTATATATTTTAAAATTGCATTAGAAAAAAATGCCACTGAACTTCTTTGTTTATTTTACTGTTATCAGTATGGTATCAGCAGTTTATGTATAATGTATGTCTCTAATTAAAATTTTAAGAAACTAACTGAAACTCAACTTGACTCTTAAACTTTCTTTAACTTTGAAGCATATTCACATATTCCCATTATTCCAATGAGGATAGATTCATATTAACATTCTAGCCCATTTTAGTCGTTGTAATGAGCCTAAAATAGCTGCCAGCTTGCCGTGCTGGAATTAATGATAATTAAATGTAACACAAAATGTATTTCCATATTTTGTATTGCTCAAATGATTTCATCTCAGATGTAGTATGATTCTTTTTAGAGATGACTACTTCTATTTAATCTCTTTTCCAATTTTAATTTGAATTTCATATTGTTCCGGACTGTTTAATGAATATTTTGGGAGATGGCCATAGTGTTGTTAATTATACTAAAGGCTGAGTATAATTAATTCTTTTGGACCCAAAGTCAGCTAGTTAATCGATTTCTGATGAAACTGGAGATTAAACACAGATAGTTCACCTCTTCTTTCATTCATTTTAATTCTATTCTCTTTCAATTCAGTCAGATTACTTTGGGAAGTCATTGCTGGCAAATCAATTGTGGAACAGTTTTGGTTATTATCCAAGTGTTAATAAATGGGTTATCTTTTCTGTCAAGTTACCTTGATATTGATTTCTGAAATGAAGAAATTTTTAGTTTTAGTTATTGAGAAGTAAAAACTACCATTATCATTTATAATTCATATTTAAGTAGTTTATAATTGTCTATTAACAATAGGTTCATGTAATCACACATAAGAAAGTTGTTGGCATGGCATTTCTAATAATTCTTAAAAAGTAGAGACAAAGGTTTACTGTATTTTCAAACACATTTCCTACCATATAGCATACCCTATAATTCAGTTAGAAACTCATGAGGACAAACTGATTCCTTAAACAGTTTTATGCTTATAGTATTGTTGAAAAGTGCTGTAGTGTGTATGGCAGTTTATTATTTTCACTGTTACACATAATGACATGTTAAATTATAACACCAAAAAAAAGCCTTAAAAGTAAAAATAAGCTGTGAGAAATAGTAAATAATGAATTAACATAATTTCTTTTAATCAAGGAACAAAACATTAAAAAATTCTTCATGTTTTTTTTATTACTAGAGGTAACTTTTAAGTATGTTGTGCAATATTTTGACAATGATATTCTCAGATAATTTTGAACAAAGCAGTGAGTTTGGTGAATTATTATTTTATACTCAATCAATTAATGTTACTTAAGCTTGTGTCAGCAGAAGTCAAAACTCTTGGTAATATATTTTCTATACTCTGGAAAAGGGATCACTCTGTATACTTCTATTAACTTTATGATTTGGGATTGTTCCTAAGAATTCTGGGAAAACCACAATAACCTTGTAATTTAATTTTGGTTGTACAGATATTGTTTTAGTCTGCTTGTGCATCTATGACAGAATACCACAGATGAGATACTTTATGAAGAAACTTATATTTCACAGTTCTGGAAGCTGGGAAGTTCAAGATCGAGGTCCCAGCCAGTTTGGTGTGTGCTGAGGGCCAGCTCACTAACCTAATATATTGCTGGTGAGATGACTTAAAAGCATTTTACAACCCTCCCAGTCACATACCATTTTATTCACTGCAATTTCAATTTGTCAACACACAGCACCAGTTTTGCCAGCAATCTTTTATTTGATATTAATAGTATATTTCAAACATTTTCCAAAATCTCTACCTGTCTTGCCAAAATAGTAGGAGGAAAAACAAAACGTCTTTGTAGTAATTCTAAAAGCAGAGACAAGTTTAACCAGGAAAAACCAGATGGAGAATTAAAACATGAGTTTGAGCAGATCTGATACATATAATAACCATGGAGGGAAAAAAAATTAACATTGAAGCTACCAATTGACTTATCTGAAGACAATTATGATGAAAGAGAATTTGTTAAATATGGGCTGATTGCATAAAATATAAGAATACCTTCTTCATTCAGTTTTTCTCCCTTAAGTTACATATAAGTTGTAGAATAGGAATGGCTCTCCTTTCAAAAAATATTAGGTTGGTGCAAAAGTTGTTGCGGTTTTTGCCGTTAGAAGTAATATTTTGCCTTAATGTTCATTTTCTCATTTAATGTTCATTAGAAATAACGGCAAAATCGCAATTACTTTTGCACCAGCCTAACACATGTCTCCTTTTCTGATGTTGGAAGAAAGAAGAGCTACCATGCTCAGGGCAGAGGGAAATAGGTCGGCCAGAAACACGCAATGGCTGCTTGAGCTTTGGCTTGAAAATAATAAATTTCACAGTTACTCATATCCCAGTGACCTTGAAGTTTCCTTGGCTGAGGACAAGAATATACTATCGTCTTTCACAGCAAAGAGAATGAATCACAGGAATGATGGTGCAGCCACTTAAAATGCTCTTATTACTATCTCCGTTTGGAGAAGGAGAAGAAATTTCTGCTCAGTGGACACATGACATTTCTAGCTAATTTATGCAACACTACTTTTCTGGGAAATGGTAGAGTCCCTATTTGAACTAAGGAAGTTTCACTCAAAAACCTTTAAATCTAACAACTGTGCCATGCTGCTTTGTCATGGTTGGCAAAGTTTCCATTGTCTGATTTCAAAGTCCATACTTTAAACCCTACAGATTTTTTCTGTGCAATTTATTGATGTTACTGTATATTCTCTAGCAGATCAACATCAAAACCATGTACATTCCATTGTGTCTTTTACAGTCTAATGTTCTGCACTTTTTCACAACCCTCAATACCACTTGCAGTTTCTGAAGGACAAAGAATATCCCAAAACAAAACTTTTGCCTTATATATCCTCTCCACACCCCATCCATTTGGAGATCATCAAAACCTTATTTGTTTTTGTCTCTTCTCATTTACTCCATGACAATTTGGACTTCTACAAACTTACAAAATCCTTTCTTCCTCAGGGATGCCACAGTAACTTCAAAAAGTTCCTGTACATCCCATATCATATTGTGTTATCATGGTGAGTTTATACAATGGTTATTTCAGGATTCCATGAATTTCTTCATGTGGTGATACTGGCTTACTCATCTTTGTCCCCATACCCTTATACATTGCCGCTCAGTTGGAATTCATAGTATGCTTGTAGAATGAAAAAACTCCTCAAATGTAAATTTGTGTTTATCATTTTTAAAATGACTGTATTACCACTGTGATGACTGCATATTTATTTAATGCTAATTCTGTGAAAATCTAATAGAACTTCACTGTGCTATATATATATATATATATCTTGGGAAATCCAATACTCTGGAATCTCCTCAGATTTGCGTATTTGTATAGGGTCATATTATTTCTAACTTGGTTCAAGTCATCAGACTGACTTCCAAAAGCATCTGGCACAGATGGCCACGGTATGCACAAGGCAAAAGGCTTCCATTTACTTAGGCTGCTTTTACTGCAAACTGTTTGTGGCAGTTCTCTTGTAAGCATAATAAGGACATAGCAACTTTAATAGAGGACATTACTAAGATATATTGACACACATGTGCTAATGTTGGAATTTAAAGGTCAAGAAACTACTACATTAACAAAAAATTTAAGTCTGTGGATTTGCTGCCAGACATAGGGCCACTTTAGATAGACAGCCCTTATTCCCCAAATTTTCCAAATATATTCACTCTAAATTGTCTTTCTCTTTCCAAGATAAAGATAACAATGTTTCATTTTATGTTGCTGTTTTATGAGATTAGAAGACACAAAAATTATCACTGAGTGGATTCAGATATTTTTGGACACAGGAAGGAAATAAATTATGAAATTAATGATGATGTTTTATAAATTTTAAAAAAAAAGCTCCCACAAGCTGATTATCCTCCATACTCAATATAAGTAATGCATACATGTAGATATGTGCCTATGTATCATAAGGCATGTTGGTCCTTATATGTGGTTGGTTTAGTGTTGCCAAGTGGCCAAATTTACTCATATTTCATCTGTTTCGAAACAAAAGGATTTGAGCTTTAATTTTGTGAATGTATCAAGGAAGAGATGTGAGCTTAAGGCTATTAAAGATATTTACCTTTTATTAGTAAAGAGTAACAAATGACCTGCATAAATTATCATTATAAATACTTGATAAGTATTTGTGCTTATCAAAGGGCTTCTTATTTAAGAAGAATGATAGATACAGGACATAGAATCTTGTTGTGGTGGTTTGTTCTATGTCAGGATTCCTCCTTTTGCTTCATTATTTCTCTTCTTCAGTGTAAATCTTTACCATTTGTAGTACAGACATTTAGTTCTTTAAAATTTCAATTCCTGACCTCTACCTAAAAACCTTAATTTTTGATATTATTTTACATTTATGGGACCATGTAATCACAATAATTATCACATTAATTGTTGATTGTTGTTCTCATGTTTTAAATGGAGAACAGATAATGAATACAGCATTGTGCTAAAAGTGTCTACATTGCATTCTTGTCTTCAAACTTCAGGTCAGGAATTGGAGACCAGTCTGGACAACATGGTAAACCTTATCTCTACTAAAAACACAACAATTCGCTGTGTGTGGTGGTGGACACCTGTAATCCCAGCTACTGGAGAGGCTGAGGCAGGAGAATGGCTTGAACCTGGGAGACGGAGGTTGCAGTGAACCAAGATTGTGCCACTCCACTGCACTCCAGCCTTGGAGATAGAGACTCAGTCCCCTCCCAGCCAAAAAGTTAGTTTGGTCCTAATATGTACTAGGTGTATTAAAAGAAGAAACGACCTCTTAAGTTGTTCACATTCTAGTGTAAAAAAATAAACAACTGCATAAATCCTTTTAATGTGATACATATTATATGTACTGCTGGACTAAAAATATAAGGCAGATTAAGTGTTTTTATGATGTTTTCTTAACCTAACTCAGATTTGGAAGTCAGGAATTACATACAATATAAAGGGTCACTTACGTAGAAACATTTATTTATTTTCTACTCCGTGTCAAATTATTTGATATGTGTGGGAACTAAGCAGTTGAATAACAGCATCTTCTAAATGAGTACATCTATTAGAGAAATGTACCCACTAACCGATATTTTCCATTTAAGGCCTTGAGTTTTTGCCAGCATTTGACACTCAGTTCTTAAAAAAAAACAGAAAACAAAAATAAAAAAAAAACAAAGAGGTGTAGGCATTCGACCAAACTTGCAAAAAGTCTATTGAAGGATAGGATATCTGAATTAAAGATTAAGATAATTATGCAATTGACATAAAAACAAAGTATACTACCTTTCAGGTGTTGGCAAATTTACTGCTTTTGAGAATACCTTCAGACATTTTATAGATAGGCTGGATGACTTTTGAACTAGTACTTCAACGCTCAGGGAGTTCCAATACTTAGTGCTGTCACATATTTGAGGAAGAATATTTTATAATAATCTTCAAAGAAATAAAGTTTAGAACTAAATGCAAAAGGAAATAATTTCTCCACTTTGTCAGGGTTTCATGCTCTCCACAAGAAAAAAAAAAAGCCATCATGTGTAAGAGTCATTGTATACATGGATTTAGATAAATAATTATGGACAATTTTGTAAAAATAATTGTTAAACAGAGTGGGGTTATAAAATTTGCATTAAACAACACCTGCCCCATTGCATTATAAATCATGAATAAATGGTAGATTGTATTTTGCTTAATTTATGTCAATCAACCTCATTGAGCACTAAAAATTAAATGCGTGTGTGACTGTGTGTGTGTGTGTGTGTGTGTGTGTGCGTAATCATAATATTCTCATCCTAATGTTTAATATATTTAACTAAAATATGACAATTTGAAAGGTAATTTTAATAGTAAAAATGAAATGATAAAATATAAGAAGAATAAAATTAAAAATCTAAAATTAAAAAGGATTAATAGAATTGGAGGCATCTGTACTGAATATTAAATAAGTATACTGTTATTTTTACAATTGCATTTACTGTTATGGTAAATTGACTATATATAGCTATTGATTATGCAAGAAATATAGCTATCGACTATGCAAGAAATAACCCAAGAAAAGGCTTATAGGTAGAAAATAAAAGATCCAATAATAAAAACAATGAGTAGAATATTTCATCTGGAATATAGTTATTGTAGCTCTATAATGAATTATTTTTTTGAAAAGTGACATAAATTAAGTAAATTATAAATATCTGAGGTTAATTAGGTGAAATATGTGCAAGGAAACTGATGCAATACACCAGATTATAGAGAAATAAGAATTAAATTTGAAAATAGTAATGGAAAAAAACAACTGAAAAGTACTTTGCTAATGTAAACCACTTATTCCTGTACAAACATTTTCTCCATAGTTCAGGGTTTTTATTTTGTTCATTATCATACTCCCAGCATAGAATATCTTGCCTATCCCATGGTAAGTACTCAAAATGTTCACGAAATAAGTGAAATAATTAGGAAGCAAATGCTGTAAATAAAAAGTAAATCAATGGTTATCTGTTTAACAGGACAAATGTGATGCACATCATGAATTTGAGGAAAAAAAATATGTGGGCTAGAGTTAAATATATGAAGGGATAGAAGGAGAAAAAAGAGATAAAATAATTTCATGAAAAAGCATGCATTACTGAAAGAGATTTGACTAATAGGATGAGATAATTAGATCTTTTTGCTACCATATCTTTGCCAAGTCTGTGAGTCATCCACATTGAGACACCAAATCAGGAATTTAAGACTATAGGGATAGTAAATTGTTCATCAAAGACAAAAGCTAATATGAATTCTTGTAATGTTCTATAAAAAAGTAGTCATAATGGAAATTTTCAAATTTAGTGACCTTTGTTTCTAGTGTCTTTTTATAGGTAACTGTATATCAGGACCCAGCTTCTTTTCTTATTTTCATAAACACCCAGCTCTGCTCACTCCAAACATAAGCAATTTTCCTTTGCTTTTAGCTTTCATGATGCCTCATTTTGATAATAACCAACCCTGCCAGACTCCACTGCACAGGAACACTATATTCTTAAATTCTTCTCCTTTCTAAAACCATAATTATCTATACAACTCCTATTGCCTTGAAGGCTTTATGATTATGCTTGCTTATTTAGTTCTGTCATACAACATCTAAGTAACAATTTTAGTAATAGCTCCTTATCAAAACTTTAGTAGAGATGGGATTAACAGCAGAAGAGAGGTTTCTGTTGTTTTCTTATTTTGTTTTGCTTTGCATGTTTAGTTTGGTTTTAACAAGCTGTGAAATCATATGTCTATAAAATAATCTTACAGAAATATAAACAGTGGGACTTGGCTGTGATTATTCATTTCCACTGTCTGGATTTAGGATATATCACCTTTATTAACTTTTTCCAGAGAGGATTTACCATTTTTAAAAGAAACATTTACTTTGAAATTGGAATTATCTTTTGCAAAACCAACCCAACTTTCATTTTATTCTGAAAATATTGCTAAAACTAAAATATTTCCTTTGGGTTATTTCCATCCTGACTTTTCCTTCCCTTTCTTCACATTCTCTTTTGTTTTTTCCTCAGATAACAAGTGCATGTCTAACAATAGTTATATAAAAACTGAAAACAAGTTTTCTACAAGTTATCTAATAACATGGAAGAACTCTTACTAACTCAACCCAATTAATGTTTGCTAGGTAACCCATTTGTTCAGTCATCATGATGGCATGTTATCTTACATGTTCGCTTAACCTTTGGATATTGTGAGTAAAGTTAATTTGAAAAGGTATCTAGATTCTAAAAATGTTCATGCGATATAATTTTCTATATAATGTTTTGATACTGTAGGGATATTATGAGAGCTGATATGAAATAGACTTACTTTCTGAATCATGCTATAGTTTTAGCCAGGTTCGAAACTGAAAAACGAAGAATGAATTGGAAATTTTCTATTTTTAATTTTTAAGCATTTAAAAGGTACTCCCTGTCATATTATTTAAATAAACTAGGATTACTTTTTAAAAAGCATTTAATATTTGTCAATAAAGCATTTACTAATTTTCCCACAGATGCCTGGAAAAGAACTGACTACTATTTTAGATTTAAAAAAAAAGTTCAAGGAAGAAAAGACTTAAAATACTGTGTATATTTGAAATAATAGGGTAATCAGTAGTGACTTAGATAAAAAAAATAGCTTTGGTAACCAAAGTGTATGAAAATGATGAATTGTTAGTTTTTCCCTACCCCAGCTTCTCTTTTACTGGGTGTTGTTCTTAACACACATTCAGACATCCATAATCACATAACAAAATCATGCTTATAAGGTCAAAAGAAAACCCTTAATATTAGCTAGAGTGAAGAAAACTGCAATTTATGTCAAATTTCATGTTTTTTGATACATGTATTTTGTATTCTGTTCTTTCTGGGTGGCTGATAGCACTATTTGAAGGATATATTTTTCTAACTGCCATCACAGCAGTCAACACTATGTTCTTCGTGGGAGACATAATGCTTTTATAAAACAGTTTAACTGCAATCTGCTATGTGGAACTTCATGTCCTTTTCAGTTTGCTTAGTGTAGAGGATCACTTTGGAGACTTTCCTCAAGAAATATGTACATCATTTTAACTAAAGTATGACAATACTGATTTTAATGTTGATTATATTTTCTCTCAAGTTAGATAATCTTCAAAGATAAGTTGTATAGTTATCCTTTGACATCAGTAATATTTAAAGTCATAGAATATGTTAAAAGCCTAACCCAATAGGAAGAATCCAGTAATTTTTCATGTAAATAACAAGAGACAAAGAGGCTGATTCAGTAATGTTTATGATTACAATTTAATTGTAATAATATACTAAGTCATGCAACACTAATTTCAAGATATCAATTACATTATTTGTAAAAAACGTATTGAGATTTGAAGACTTTTACATCTATGGTTTTAATGAATGCCTTGTTTATAAATTATGCAGTTGTATACGAAAAAGAGAACACAATATATCAGAGACACGTCGGTAAGTGACAGAGCAGCCACATTTGGTAAAATTTTTCTGAAAGATTAAGAATACATTTTTGCTGTGCAATAAAAATCCATGTATGTCCAAGAATGGTTAAGTTAGTAATTAACAAGGTAATATTAAATATATTTTACTGACCCTAAATCTCAAAGAAAATTCATATCCAGCAAAAAGAAATTATCTGGCATATAAATTTTTAAAAAAAGAGTAACTACATTATGTTATAAAGCACGACTCTCCCTACCTACTTTCAAAAGAATAGGCATCTGGATAATAGTTCTACTTTGTCTTTCCAATAAAATTTTCTAGGATAAGTTTGATTTAACTATGGAGCTATACCATTATCATAATTTACAACAGTGTATTTAACCTTTCTACCTTTGTTTTCTATTTCAGGATTAGGCGTATATGTGAGTGCCAAAGTCATGTAATAGAATATGGCTCTACAATGACAAATGAATTGTGTATGGCCCAAGTAACTTAAAAATAAGCATATTGAAAAAGCATTAACTATGTCAACAGCAAATGTGATGTGGCTTTATACTGAATGTTAATTTATTACCTGGATAGGTATCCATTCAAATAATCTTATCAATATATTGTTTCAAAAATATGAGGCTTATTCTTCTTTGCCAGGTGATAACTCTGTCACAGGGAGGGTCATATTGTAATGGCTATAGTGATTTCATTTGCTTTTTCAGACACATGCTCAGTGCCCCAAGCCCTAGTGTTTTCTTATTACATTTTATATCATACAGCTACCAGTAGTTTTATTGAGTTCGAAGTGTGTCTTCTGTGAATAACAATGCCATGAGACCAATAATTTTGTTATTTGAAACTAGGAATTTTATTTCAGAAGAAGGATAAGTGGAGACAAAAATATAGCCTTGTTATTTTGATTTGTGCCCAACTACACTGATAATAAAGTAAAAATAATATTATAATAAAAGACTCAAAATTGACTTATTTACAGTGTTAAATCAGTCAGAATCCTGTTTTGATAAATCTTGGTAAAATATAATAATGTTTAGTTGGCATGAAGTATGTGTAATGCCCAGAGCTTATTCAGAATTTGAAGATTTAAACCCAAGTTTTACATGTATAGATAAACATTAAAATGCAATGGAATAAAAATTATTATGATTGAGCTTTTTTAGTAAGACATGAATATACTAGAATATCACACTACAGCTTTTTAAACTGAGGACTAACCTTTCATACAAACTGTTCTATGGAAAGAAAGAAAATAATAAAAATTTTAGATGCATACAATGCTGCCTAAAGTCCTGTTTTAATTCACATTATCAGTAACTCAGCAGTCCTTTCTGTCATGTCTAATGTATCCAGTATTTCATGAAATTGGACAAGGAGTACAATTTGTTGAACTAGAACTCAATATGTCTCACACTATTGAAATAGTACAGTAGTTCACTCACAGAAGCATCACTATTATCATTATACATTATGACATTTTAGACAAGGAAAAATACTGCTTTTGTCTCCACAGGTGCAAAGTGATTTCCCTACAATAAAAAAAAAGGAACTACTGTAGAAGCATATTTTTGTCAATACATTGTTTCTTTGCTGTACTAACAGTTTCAATTACAGTGTAAAGATAAAAAGCAAGTGACTGTCTTTTCTCACAGTAAAATTAAGTGTCTTTTAAGAAAGGATTGTGAAACAGAAGCCATTTCCATTTTTTGTTTTCTTTTTTCTATGTTGTTTCTAAACATAAGAAAACATAATAAAATATAATTCTACCATTCTTACCTTCCTGAGATAATACATAACAAAACTGTGTGCTTTTTAATGAAAGTATTCAAATATTTATGTGTCTTAGACATTATGATTCAACATCATAACATTAAATGGAGCATAGGGACAGGGTTTTGCACTGTTGCCCACCCAAGAGCGCAGTGGTGCAATCACAGCTTACTGCAGCCTTGAACTCTTGGCTCAAGTGATTCACCTGCCTCAGCCTCCCAAGCAGATAGAGAAAAACATTTTCAATTGAAGTTATTGCATGTAAATTTATTTTTACCAACCTTGTAATCTATTATTAAATATTCCTAAGGCAACCTACGTTTTCTCTTCCTATCCTGAATGTCTCAATTGTCCAGAGTTTCTGCCCTACTCACTGAGGTAGTAATCTTCTGCAGTCACCATGTACTGCTGTGAGATACTGCCCTGGCCTGTCATCAGAGACATCTCTTACTCAACTACTTGCATTTTATTCTAAGGAAGGCATGTAAACCTTGGGGTGCAGAGCTTCTCAGCATTTCTCAGAAATTCACTGTGATACATAATTTGCGGACTAAAGAGCACACCATCCAGCTTCATCTTATGCTCTTTCCTGGAGATGCTAACTGACTACATCTCATTTCCTTGCTGCTATGTATTCACTCTCTTGCCCCAGAAGGGTATCCACTTTGCAAAGCAGTCTATTTAGTTTTCACTTGCTAGCAATTTGACACAGAAACTCAAAGTCCTTTGGACTGTTAATTTGCAGAGGAAAAACATCTTGCATCTATACTTCTAAGGACAGCTTTAATTTTCTTGAAGATTTCATTTTGGTTCATCAGCATTCACTGTTCTTCAGTATGTTAACATAGAGATGTTAGAGATGTTAAAATCATTTATTTATGATGGGAAGTATAGTATTAATATTGTACCATTGTACGTTATTGATAACTGGATTCATAGTAAAAGATAATTTTTCATTTAACATATGAATTAGGACACATGTAATTAACTACAATAAGGAAAATTATTTGTGTTGTTGGTAGGTGTAGACTAAAATTATAGGAGGAACTGTCATTTTCAGAAAAACAATCTTTTCCTTTCTCCCAAACAACAAATACAAACAAAAATACTACAGATTTCAGTAACAGTAGATGATCTACATGAAACTATAGATTTCAATAACACTAAGTGCCTTTTAATAAATGTATTTGTTTGGCTGGGCATGGTAGCTCATGCCTGTAATACCAGCACTTTGGGAGGCCTAGGCAGATGGATCATGAGATCAGGAGTTTGAGACCAGCCTGGCCAACATAGTTAAACCCCGTCTCTACTAAAATTACAAAAATTAGTTGGGCATGGTGGCAGGCACCTGTAGTCCTGGCTACTCGGGAGGCTGAGGCAAGAGATCTCTTGAACCTGGGAGGCGGAGCTTGCAGTGAGCCGAGATTGTGCCACTGAACTCCAGCCTGGGTGACAGAGCAAGATTCTGTCTCAAAAAAAAAAAAAAAATCTCGAGCTCCTTCATTTTCTCACATCACTTAACCACCAACACATTCTGTCATCCCTGTTTTTGAAATATTTACCAAAGGGGAATATTTCCTCTTATATCCTCCATAGCTACACTGAAGAAGTCACAGGTATTCCTCATTTAATAGCTTCTCAAGTGGGCTTCATGTACCCCTCCTTAATCTACTACACACACTTGTCTCTCCCATCAGGTAAGACCCTCCAATGGCTTCTGAAAATATAAAATTCTTACCACGTTGTGCAAGGTAACACTTGACCTTGGCCCCAGTAAACTGTATAACTTTTCTTACACAACTTCTTCCCGACATCATTAACCTCATTCCATAGATATTGTTTTCTTGATGTTCCTCAAAGATAGAAAGGACAGTCCTACTTCAAAGTTTTTACAGGTGTTGTTCTCTTAGCTAGAAGTGCTTTTTTTCCCCCCCAGGTCACCAAATAGTTCACACACTTATGTCCTTCGGATTTGCTCTACTTTTACTTTATTACAAAATCTTCCATATACTCATAAAATATTCAAGTGCTATTTTTTTCTTTTATATTTTCTTACATATATATCATTTCTGATATTTTATGCTTTCAATTTCAATTTGTCTCTCTATTCGATAAAATGGACAAGCTCCAAGAAAATAAGAACTTTGCATTGTTTGTCCACTTCTATAACTCTGTGCACACTAGAATATCTGACAATGGTAGTTACTGCATAATTATTTTATAAATTAAATTGTATTTAAACTTGCTTTGTGTATGATAAACATAATATATAATGATTCTCCTTCAGTTTCTCCTTTCCAAAATGAATATTTCAGTTAATTTGGAACGTTTGGATAAGGAAATATTTCAAATTTGTATACTCACTGCGCATAGCTGGATTATGCAATATCACATTGAGCTACTGGCTGGCTAATTTTCTGTGTGGCATATGGTATTTGTTCTTATTTTTGTGGAAACAAATACAAATACATTAGCAATAGCATATTCACAAATTTGATTAATTTGATTCAGAACTGTTTTTTAGTATTAATTCACTCTAAGAAAAATAATTGAAAAAAATAGCAAAGTTAAGCTTGTGCCAATTATTTTTGTAATTACCGATTACCACTCAATTGGCTCAACTTTGAGCAAACAGGGGGAAAAAAAACAGAATAAAGGACTTCAGAAGAATCAAACTCAATAAAACTGTTCATTGACTACATTGGGGCAAAAAGTAAGAAACAATAAGAAAAATAGAAAGAATATTATCCCAATCTCTTAGACACCTCTGTATTGTTGATGCATTGCTGATCCTATATGATGACAAACATATATATAAAAATTTACCTATAACATGAAAATAGAATTAAGTATACAAATAATCCTAGAAAGCATATATATAAGAATGCAATTTAATTCACAGTACCTAGAGAATTTCCAACTTTGTATATTTTAATATTCATGCACATTATAAAACAATTTTCCTCTAGACAGAGAAAACAAACAGTATTTATCAACTAATTGTAATGTTTTTACAAATTTACTGATAGACAAATTGATTCTGTTTCTACACTCTATTAGATTTGGCCATGAACAAAAAATAACTCAGTGAAGTTAGATGAGGTTAGATGTCTGAGACACAGCTTTAATTAATTCCATTAAATTGCAGTTCACATGCAGTGTACCTGGAATAAGTATTCCTCCAAACATTTTCAATAAAGGTTGTTTATCAAAGTAATTATGTTTTCCTTGAGTAGTTTCTTAGTATATTCCTTTTTAGTATGTGAAAATTAAGATAAAACAAACAGGCTTTCTCTTCCAAACTTGAAAACTTCTTCATTATTATCTTGAAACCCCACCAACAATTAAACCATCTAAAATTATATTAATGCATTTAACTATTGAACATGTTCTATTTTTTTCAGAATATAATCACTTCCTTATGGCAATTTATTGACGTCATGTGTGTTTAACCTGATATTAATTCACAATATCATAGTAGATGCTTAAATGTATTTTTGATGGCATTCAGTACTTAGAAATCATCATGAACTATTTCTTAAGATTAATGATTTTCTCATTTTTATGAACTGTGGTTTAATGTAAGAAAATCATGTACATTTAAATCACTTTATCCTTTGAATTCAGTTTATACCTATCTTTGGCAATACAAGCCGTGGCGCTGTCTATATTTCCCAATGTTTATTATTAGCTTGTATGGTCAGCTAACTCCCCTCCACCTCACTCCCATACGAAATGTCTATTTACTAATCTTCACAACACGTGAATGCTGTCTTATAAAGCAAAAGAGTCTTGGAGAACTTGAGTCACCTGAATGCTCCAGGTGGATCTGATGTAATCACAGATACCCTTATTAGGGTAGGAGATCACATGGGCGGAAGTCAACCTCATTACAGAAGCCAAGGCAAAGAAGGAATGGAGAAATTGGAAGAAGCTACACTGCTGGCTTTGAAGACAGAAGAAGGCACCATGAATTAAGAAATGCAAGGAATACAGCTCTAGATCCCGAAAAAGACATGAAAGCAGATTCTACCCTATACCCTCCAGAAGTACAGCTTGTCTTCACCTTGATTTTGACTCTCACCTTCAGAAATGTAAAATGATAAATTTGTGTTGTTTTAAACCGCTTGGTAAGCAGCAATGGGAAAAAATACAGTTGGTGTTGACAAATCATTACAGGTAACTTTTTACTAAAATTTCTTTAAAACTTTGCTTTAAGTATACATTCAAATGCATCTTTTAGTTAAAAAAAAATAAAGATTCAGCATACCCTTAACCCAGTTTATCTCAGTGGTAGTACCTTGCAAAACGGTAGTGTATTATCACAGCCAGGATATTGATATCAATACAGTCAAGAATATTTCTTCACCACAAGGACCTCTCCCTTATACTGCCTGATATGATTTGGCCCTGGGTCCCGACCCAAATTTCATCTCGGATTGTAATCCCCATGTGTTTAGGGAGGGAACTGATGGGAGGTGATTGAATTATGGGGCTTATTTTACTTATGCTGTTCTCGTGATAGTGAGTGAATTCTTATGAGATCTGATGGTTTAAAAGTGTGGCACTTCTTCTCTCTCTCTCTATCCCCTGCCACCATGAAAGATGTGCCTTGCTTCCCCTTTGTCTTCTGCCACAATTGTAAGTTTCCTGAGGCCTCCACAGTCATGTGCAACTATGAGTCAATTAAACCTCTTTCCTTTATAAATTACCCATCTCAGTTAGTTCTTTATAGCAGTGTGAAAATGGACTAATACACTACACTTGCACAAATACACCTATTTTCCCATTTTCCCCATCCTCTATTTAATTTCTGGCAACCTATAATATTTATCCCATTTCTATAATTTTATAATTTGTAGACTATTATATAAACAAATTATATGGTATGTAATACTTCAGGATTTATTTTTGTATTCCTAATTTTCACTCAGCTGTTGCTAGATTGTGATGTAGTTAAATGTTTAGTTTTATAGGCAATTGCCAGTTTTCCAGAATGGTTGTACCTTTTTACATTATCATCCACAATGTATGAGACATTCAGCTAGTCCACATCTTTGCCAGCATTGGATTGTTCTTATTTACCATCTGTGTATCATCTTCATATAAATATATCTTCATATATCTTGCTCATTTTCTAACTGGTTTTTTGTTTTTCTGTTGAGTTTCAGATATTGACTCTGTTTCAGATATATGGATTTCAAATGCTTTGTTCAACTCTGTGTCTTATCTTTTTATTCTTTTTAAAAGAGTATTTTGAGATCAAAATTTTTAATTATAATGGAATCAAATTTATCAAGTTTTTATGGATTATGACTTTAATGTCAAGTCTAAAATTTATTTACCAATGTCATGAAGATTTTTTCTAAAAATGTTATAGCTTTATATTTTACATAGAAATTCGTGATAAATTTTAATTAGTCATTATATTACATGAACACATTCAAGGGTTTTTTGTACCATTTATTAAATTCTAACTTTCTTGCATTGAATTGCTTTTGTGCCTTTGTGAAACAACTGTTGGATCTATATTTCTGTGTGTATTACTAGTATCTCTATTCTAATCCATTGATTACACTGTATATTTCTCTGTTGATACTACATGGTCTTGATTACTATGATTACTGTAGCTATGCAAAAAGTCATGAAATTAAAAAGGCATTCCTCTCAATTTATTCTTCTTCAATTTGTTTTCACTGTTTAGTTTTTATATTTCTTGTAAGTTTTAGAATACATTTGTCTATATCTACATCCTTAAAAAAAAGCAAAGAAACACAAAACCCCAAAAACGTTTCTACAATTTTATGGAACTGTGATAAACCCACACAACAGTTTGAAGACATATGACATATTTTTTCTGTTGAGACTTCCAATCAATTATCATAGTAAGACTCTCCATTCATTTAAATATTCTCTTATTTCAATGGTATTTTTAGATAATTGTAGAAAACTTCCATACATATATTGTTAGATTTACACGTACTTATTTCATCTATGAGTGTTTTAGTAGCATTGAAATTTAAATATCAATTTACAGATTGATTTCTAGTGTGTAAAAATAAAATAGATTTTTGTATTTTTACCTAATATCCTGTGATTTTGATAAATTCATTAATTTTGGGTTTTGTAGATTCCTCAGAACATTCTGTATAGACAATCATGTTATCTCTAAATACAAAAAATTTCACTTCTTCCCTTCTGATCTGTATATATTTTCTTGTCTGTTGCATTGGCTAGAATCTCCAATATTATATGCAATAAATGGTGCTGGAACAATTGGACAGCCATTTAAAATATATACATATATAAATAAGGATCTATTTACAGACCATACATCATATACAAAACTTACCTTGAAATAGACTGTAGACCTAAAAGTAAAATGTAAAACTGTACAAATTCTTTAGAAAACAAAATATCTTTAGTGATATTTTTCTCTAATTTTAGTCTCACTTTGTCACTGTGTATTAAAATATATGAAAGTGGAGAGGAGTCATTTGGAGAAATTTAAGAGAAACTGAGAGCTTTTTGCCAATTTGGCATATGTTTTTGAAAATTTGTAGGTAGAAATGATGCCAATTAAATTGTCTTATGCTGGCTCTTATTAGTAAGGCAGAGCTAATATCAGAGTTAAGAAATGTGTTTATTTAGAAAGGTTTCTCCTTCATTTGATATTTAAATTTGGCAATAATATTTGACCTGTAACAATCATGGTAATTTAATCAAATATTCAATAATTAGCAAGAAAATATTTAGATTATAAATATATTTCTTTTAATTTATTTTGAATGATTGTATAACTGATAGCATTTGCATGCCTATGAGTTTACTAGTATAAGAGTTTTCAAAATTAAAATCCATTACCTTTAAAACACTAAAAGTATTCTTAAAAATCTATATTTTGGCTAGTTTGGGGATTTCAACTTGTAAAACTCTTTTTTTCAACTCAAGGTAAAGTGGCAGCAAGGGGGAAAACAGAAACAAAAAACTTCTGATTCAGCATTCTTTTGTTCAATATAAGTCAGAGATCCTTGGGGTGAAGTATTATTGCCTGCTGAGGAAGAACTATATTAAATACTAGCTACTCGATTATAAGTTGATATTGAAACTGGCTTTGAAGAGTGAATTGGAATGGCACTTTTAGGCTCTGACATTCTAAGGCATAAATCAAATCAATGCTGAGCAACAAAGTATATACGCCAGTGACAGATCTGATCCCCAGAAGTGTGAAGACTGTAAGGTGTTTAGTGATTTGATTATAAAAAAAGACTTTGAAACCTGGGTCAAAAACGAAGGCAGAAAGGAAACTGGAATGAGATGCATAAAATGAAAGACTGTAAGAAATTACACTGGGAATATTGATTTTGTTTTCAGAGCTATACTTAGGCATTGCCAATTTGAGGCAAGTACTGTGCTCCACTGAGTAGCAATTGGTTTAAAATTATAACAATACTTGTTTGTTTTTAACGTTAATAAGACATGGAGAAGCTGAAGACATAATTATTTTTCAGCAAAAGCCAGTAACTTCTGATAATGTAACAACATGAAATCTCCCTTGAATTTTAGTTTTTGACTAGCCATGATGTGAAGAGAATCAAGTAACTGCCAAATTGCTTTGCTTCCAAATGTAGTCTTTATTCAATGAATGTATTTAATTAATTCAGTTTATTTTATAATTGTAATGGTATAAATGGCATAATTCAAAGAAACTATAGCCACACAGTGAGATTTCGTTTACCAAATGCTATATTGTCAGTCAATCCATAAATATGATTTTATTTAGATTGTATCGCTTATTTTTACATATTTTAAATCATTGAATTAAGCAAAATCTAAAAGTAAAAATGACTCCTGCTGCATATGTGTGTTATTTGACTAATTTTAATATTCTTGTAATTTATGGATCTTTAATTTTTTATGAGCAGACAAATTGTTTTAATTTTTTATTTTTACTATTATTATTTTTATTGTACTTTAGGTTCTGGGGTACATGTGTAGATCATGTGGGATTGTTGCATAGGTACATACATGGCAATGTGGTTTGCTGCCTCCATCCTCCCATCACCTCTATCTGGCATTTCTCCCCATGTTATCCCTACTTGACCTCCACACCACCTGCTGACCCTCCCCTGCCCCACCAACGGACCCCAGTGTGTGATGCTCCCCTCCCTGTGTCCATGTGTTCTCAATGTTCAACACCCACTTATGGGTGAGAGCATGCAGTGTTTGATTTTCTGTTCTTGTGTCAGTTTGCTGAGAATGATGGTTTCCAGGTTCATCTATGTCCCTACAAAGCACACAAACTCATCATTTTTTATGGCTGCATAGTATTCCATGGCATATATGTGCCACATTTTCCTTGTCCAGTCTATCATGGATGGGCATTTGGGTTGGTTCCATCCAGGTCTTTGTTATTGTATACAGTGCTGCAATGAACATACGTGTGCATGTGTCTTTATAATAGAACGATTTTAAATCCTTTGGGTATATGCCCAGTAATGGACTTGTTGGGTCAAATGGAATTTCTATTTCTAGGTCCTTGAGGAATCACCACACTGTCTTCCACAATGCTTGAACTAATTTACACTCCCAAGAACAGTGTAAAAGTGTTTGCATTTCTCCACATCCTCTCCAGCATCTGTTGTCTCCCAATTTTTTAATGATCACCATTCTAACTGGCCTGACATGGTATCTCAATGTGGTTTTGATTTGCATTTCTCTAATGACAGTGATGATGAGCATTTTTTCTTATGTTTGTTGGCCTCATATATGTCTTCTTTTGAAAAGTGTCTGTTCATGTCCTTTGCCCACTTTTGAATGGGTTTGTTTGTTTTTTCTTATAAATCTGTTTTAGTTTTTTGTAGATTCTGGCTATTAGCTCTTTGTCAGATATGTAGATCGCAAAAAAAAAATTCCCATTGTGTTGGTTGCTAGTTCACTCTAATGATTGTTTATTTTGCTGTACAGAAGCTCTGGAATTTAATTAGATACCATTTGTCTATTTTGACTTTTGTTGCTGATGCTTTTGGTGTTTTAGTCATGAAATTCTTGCCTATGCCTATGTCCTGAATGGTTTTGCCTAGGTTTTCTTCTATGGTTTTCATGGTGTTAGGTCTTATGTTTAAGTCTTTAATCCATCTGTAGTTAATTTTAGTGTAAGGTGTCAGGAAGGGGTCCAGCTTCTGCTTTCCACACATGGCTAGCCAGTTTTCCCAACACCATTTATTAAACAGGGAATCCTTTCCCCATTGTTTTTGTCAGGTTTGCCAAAGATCAGATGGTTGCAGATGTGTGGCATTTCCTCCGAGGCCTCTGTTCTGTTCCATTGGTCTATATCTCTGTTTTGGTACCAGTACCATGCTGTTTTGATTACTGTAGCCTGTGGTATAGCTTAAGTCAGGTAGTATGATGCCTCTAGCTTTGTTCTTTTTGCTTAGGATTGTCTTGGCTATGTGGACTGTCTTTTGGTTCCATATGAAGTATAAGGTGTTTTTTTCCAGTTCTGTGAAGAAGGTCATTGGTAGCTTGATGTAATAATATTGAATCTATAAATTACTTTGGGCAGTATGGCCATTATTACGATATTGATTCTTCCTAACCATGAGCATGGAATGTTTCTCCATCTGTTTGTGTCCTCTCTTATTTCTTTGTGCAGTGGTTTGTAGTTCTCCTTGAAGAGGTCCTTTACATACTTTGTTAGTTGTATTCTGAGGTATTTTATTCTCTTTGTAGTAATTATGAATGGGAATTTGCTCTTGATTTGGCTCTCTGTTAGTCTGTTATTGGTGTATAGAAATGCTTGTGATTTCTGCACATTGATTTTGTATCCTGAGACTTTGCTGAAGTTGCTTATCAGTTTAAGGAGATTTTGGGCTGAGACCATAGGGTCTTCTAAATAATCATGTCATCTGCAAATAGAGACAATTCAATTTCCTCCTTTCCTAATTTAATATCTCTTTTATTTTTCTTGCCTAATTGCTCTGGCTTGAACTTCCAATACTATATTGTATAGAAGTAGTGAGAGAGGGCATCCTTGTCTAGTGCCAGATTTCAAAGGGAATGCTTCCAGTTTTTGCCCATTCAGTATGGTATTGGCTGTGGGTTTGTTGCAAATAGCTTTTATTAATTTGAAATATGTTCCTCCAATGCCTAGTTTACTGAGAGTTTTTAGCATAAAGGGCTGTTGAATTTTGTGGAAGGCCTTCTCTGCATCTGTTGAGATAATCATGTGGTTTTTGTCTTTGGTTCTGTTTATGTGGTGGATTACATTTATAGACTTGTATACGTTGAACCAGCCTTGCATCCCTGGAATGAAGTCTATTTGATCATGATGGATAAGCTTTTTGATATGCTGTTGCAATTGGTTTGCCAGTATCTTATTGAAGATTTTTGCATCTATGTTCATCATCGATATTGGCTTCAAGTTTTCCTTATTTGTTGAGTCTCTACTGGGTTTTGGTATCAGGATGATGTTGGTCTCATAAAATGATTTGGGAAGGATTCCCTGTTTTTGTATTGTTTGGAATAGTTTCAGAAGGAATGTACCAGCTCTTCTTTGTACGCCTTGGATAATTCAGTTGTGAATCCATCTGGTCCTGGACTTGTTTTTGTTGGTAGGCTATTAATTGCTGCCTCAACTTCAGCCCTTGTTATTGGTCTGTTTAAGGTTTCAACCTCTTCCTGGTTTAGGCTTGGGAGGGTGCAAGTGTCCAGGAATTTATCCATTTCTCCCTGGTTTACTGGTTTATGTGCATAGAGTTGTTTATAGTAATCTCTGATTGTAGTTTGTATTTCTGTGGAATCAGTGGTGATATCCCCTTTATTGTAGTTGGTGACTTTCGGATGGGGCTCTGAGTGAACATCCTTTTTGTTGATGTTGAAGCTATTTCTTTCTGTTTCTTAGTTTCCTTTGTGACAGTTAGGCCCCTCGCTGCAGGACTGCTGGAGGTCCACTCCACACCCTGCTTACCTGGGGATCACTCGTGAGGGCTGCAGAACAGTGAGGGTTGCCGCCAGTTTCCTCTTCTGTTCTCTTCATCCCAGTAGGGTACCTGCCAAATGTCAGCCTGAGCTCTCCTTTATGAGGTATCTCTTTGGATATACAGGGGTAGTGGAGTTGCTTGAGGAGACAGTCGGTTTCTTATAGGAGCTCAAGTGCTGTGCTGTGAGCTCCATTCTTCAAGGCAGAGCTGCTGGGCAGGTATGTTTAAGTCTGCTGCAGCAGAACTCATAACCGCCTCTTTTCCCAGGTGCTCTGTCCTAGGAAGGTGGGGCTTTATTTTTAAGTTTCTGAAGTGCTGCTGTCTTTTTTCAGAGATGTGTGCAGGCTCTGCCTAGCTGCTGTGTGAACTTCCTTGCGGTGTTGTTTACAGAGGTACAGTTAGAACAGCCCAGGTATTGGCGGACCTCCTCAGTAGTGGTGGATGCCCTTCCCTCCACTGAGATGGACTCTCTCAGGTGCAGCTGCACTTGCTGCAAAACTCTCAATCCAGAGCGTTTCACATTGCTTGTTTTGTGGTGGTGGTTGTACCCACTGAGCCAGATCACCTGGCTCCCTGTCTCAGCCCCCTCCCTTTCAGTTGAATGGGCAGCTCTGTCTCCCAGGCATTCCAGGCACCAGTTGAAACGGCCACCCAGATTTGTGTGAGTTTCTGTGTGGAGACCTGCGACACCAGCTGAAACAGCCGTGCTGGAAACTCGTGGCC
>CAUYLG010068765.1:0-56344 GCA_963573385.1 Cacajao melanocephalus | reverse complement strand
GTGGCTCCTCCGCCGGGAATCTCCTAGTCTGTGGGCAACAAAAATTCGTCTGAAAGTGCGGCGTCCACTCGCTCTCTGCGCTTTCACTGGGAGCTACAATCCTGAGCTGTTGTTAATCGGCCATCTTGGATCTCTCTCCTGCAACCTTCACTTTCTAGGTTCAAGCGATTCTCCTGCCTCAGCCTCCCAAATAGCTGAGACTACAGGCATGCGCCACCACGCTTGGCTAATTTTTTGTATTTTTAGTAGAGATGGGGTTTTGCCATATTGCCCAGGCTGGTTTCAAACTCCTGGCCTCAGGTGATCCACCTGTCTCCACCTCCCCAAATGCCAGGATTACAGGTGTGAGCCACTGTGCCTGCCCCCATGCTCTTGATTTTCTATCTTTGTGCCTGGCTTTTCTCTGTCCCCACTGGTGCTATTGTTAGAGGTATCTCATTTGGAGATGAAAGGAGGGAAAATAAATACAGCAGTCTTACCTTTTAAAAACTCCACGTACTCTCCTCTGAGATCTGTGTGGCCATTGTTGGCAATTTCATCTGAGCATCAGCAATTGACAAATGACAGCCCTACATCTGGGACTCACTTTCCTGTTTGGTATAAATGTTTCTGGAGATCAGAATAAAGGAAGAGAATAAGTTTTAGTGTTTCAGTATCTCTGTTCCAAAGAGGTTTAAAAGGCACATGCAAATGATAATCCCACAAAACAAAATCAACTGAGCAAAAATCAATGCTTGGCCCAATAGGGACCATCTTTAAAAAGCTTTAAGTGAAGTTTACCTTGAAAGTTGTAATAATTTCATTAGAAGCTTCAGGAAGTAAGTGGCTTTATGGCAGAATGACTGATGTTACTCTCAGGAACCCATGGATTGTAAAATTTTATCTCTGTTCTATGTAAATCAACCTAAATCAAACAGAAATATTAGTGTTTGGGTACATCAAAACACCTTTAACTTGTCCTTTCATTTTGGTTTGCCTTTTGACAGGATATAATCACAGATCCATTTAAGCTTGCAGAAGAGTCTGACAGTATGAAGTCCAGATGTGTCCCTGATGCTGCTGGAGGCTGCTGTGGCACAAAGAAAAACTGCTAAATCTACAGCCAACCAGGGGACCACAGTAGTGATTTGCATGTTTTTTAACCTGCTTTCCCCTATGGCAGAGACCATAAGAAACAATTAATGGGGCTAGGCACAGTGGCTCATGCCTATAATCCCAGCACTTTGGGAGGCCGAGGCAGGCGGATCACCTGAGGTCAGGAGTTTGAGACCAGCCTGGCCAACATGGTGAAATCCCATCTCTACTAAAAATACAAACAAATTAGCTGAGCATGGTGGCTCACATCTGTAGTCCCAACTACTTGGGAGGCTGAGGCAGGAGAATCGCTTGAACCCAGGAAGTTGAGGCTGCAGTGAGTTAACATCACACCATTGTACTCCAACGTGGTTGACAGAGCAAGACTGTCTCAAAAGAAAAGAAAAAAGAAAAAACAACAACAAATGGTAGAGAGCCACCATATTTCAAATAAATGAAAAAAAAAAAACGAATTATTTTTTGGAGGTATTGATTAAAGGTTCACAGCAAATCATATGAAGACTAGTTAAGCAGACTTTTTTCTGTTTCCTAATTCAAAGTTCTGGTGCCACGTAGTGGTCAAAAATGGAACAGAGAAGCTGTCTTTTTTTTTTTTTTCCGTATAAATAATGAAGAAGGTAACTAGAGAGAAGCTGTCTTAAGGCTTGTTCACGAAGCAGGAAAGGCATCAGAAGAGTAACAGTTGGCAGAGGGTCTCAGGAAAAGTATCTTCCTTTTGATCTTTTGCACAGCACCTTTTGAACTTTTCACTATGTTTGCTTATTAAACAAAGCTCCTACTGCAATCATACTAATCATGCCAAAAGATTGCCAATCATGTTTGGTAGGAGAACTGTTGAGGTAGTTTTCAAACAAATGCTTTTTTTTTGTTTGATACGGAGTCTCGCTCTGTCGCCCAGGCTGGAGTGCAGTGGCACGATCTCGGCTCACTGCAACCTCTGCCTCCCAGGGTCAAGCGATTCTCCTGCCTCAGCCTCCCGAGTAGCTGGGACTATAGGCACGTGCCACCATGCTGGGCTAATTTTTTGTATTTTAGTAGAGATGGGGTTTCACCGTGTTCACCAGGATGGTCTCGATCTCCTGACCTCATAATCTGCCCGCTCCAGCCTCCCAAAGTGCTGGGATTACAGGCGTGAGCCACCGAACCTAAACAAATGCTATTTTTTTTCCTTTTTTTGTAATTGAATTAAGAAAACAAATATATCATAGACATCTTTGAACCCAGTGTCTTAAGAAAACAAATGAATCATAAATATCTTTGAATCACAAATATCTCACCCTAATGACTGATGACATAGTGATTATCTATTGTAAATTATCCCAAATGGTGTAAATTATCCCAAATGGATCAGGAATAGAGTTTGTTTTTTAAAAAGAGAGCTAAGAGATGTAAAAATGACGAGGTATGGTGGTCTCAGGTGGTCCCCGACCTGTAGTCCCAGCTACTAGAGAGGCTGAGGCCAGAGGATCGCTTGAGCCCAGGAGTTCCAGGCTGCAGTGAGCTATGATCACACCACTGTACTCCAGCTGGGTGACAGAGCAAGACCCTGTCTCTAAAAAATAATAAATAAATATGCTGGGCGTGATGGCTTATGCCTATAATCCCAGCACTTTGGGAGGCCAAGGTGGGTGGATCACTTGAGGTCAGGAGTTCGAGACCAGCCTGGCCAACATGGTGAGACCCCATTTCTACTAAAAATTCAAAATGTAGCTGGGTGTGATGGCGTGTGCATGTAATCCCAGCTACTTGGGAGGCCGAGGCACGAGAATTGCTTGAACCTGGAAGGCGGAGGTTGCAGTGAGTCAAGATTGTGCCACTGCACTCCAGGCTGGGCAACAGAGTGAGACTCTGTCACAGAAAGAGCAAAAGAGGGAGAGACGGAGGGGAAAGAAAGAGAGAGAAAGAAAGAAAGAGAAGGAAGGAGAAAGGAAGGAAGGAAAGAGTAAAAATGGTAGGTTTTCTTTTTCTTTATAAGGTGTCCTGGTTAAACTTTTAGCAAAGTGATAGATTTAGTTTTTCCATAGTTAAATAATAATATTAAGAACATTAAAGAAAGGTTCAAGGATGGTAAATAACTTGAATTCCATCTGTACTTGAAGACTTTATTGGAGGACACAGAAAGTTATAAGTCATGGTCCTTATCGTCAGGAGCTGGATAATTTAGTTTTTAAATAACAAGCTTCAGGGTGGGCGTGGTGGCTCACACCTGTAATCCCAGCACTTTGGGAGGCCAAGGCAAGTAGATTACTTGAGCTCAGGAGTTCAAGATCAGTCTGACCAGCATGGTGAAAACTCATCTCTACTAAAAATACAAAAATTAGTCAGGCGTGGTGATGGGCACCTTTAATCCCAGCTACTTGGGAGGCTGAGGCACAAGAATTGCTTGAACCTGGGGTGTGGAGGTTGCAGTGACCAGAGATTGCACCACTGCACTCCAGGCTGAGCGATGGAGGGAGACTCCATCTCAAAAAATAATAAAAAAAGAATAAATACATAGCCTTCAGCCAATCAAGGGTTTTGATAAGATATTGACCAGTTGCCTTGGACTCAGTACAAAAAGAACCAGGGGCATGGCATTGTCCATGGGATTTTGGACTAGGAGTTTGAGAATTTTAGGGCATGTAAAACATTGGAATGGATTCCATAGGATAGACTTCTGTTTTAAGAAAGTTGTTTAAAATGGAGAAATTCTTAGATTTCTGAGTAG
This sequence comes from Cacajao melanocephalus, assembly GCA_963573385.1. NCBI lineage: Eukaryota > Metazoa > Chordata > Mammalia > Primates > Pitheciidae > Cacajao > Cacajao melanocephalus. The sequence goes on along the minus strand of CAUYLG010068765.1, from coordinate 52,542 downwards.
GTTCAGCTATAGAGCCTAACTTACTATTATAGACAGAGGAAAGAACTAGGTAGTTATTTTTTAAGCCCTATTCACCTCCGTGACCTTGATTTTAAACATGCTTGCTTGGTTCTAGAGTTCCGTATCTACCTAGTCATGACCTACTTTAATGTGAAAATGGTACATTACAGCATTACATGGTGCATTACATGGTACATTACACAGCACTGTACAGCATTACATGGTACATTAAATGGTACAGTTACAATGGTACAGCTGGGATAAGCATGCTTTGCTCTTCATGAGCACAAGATGGCCTTGCTGTTGGCTGGGTGTGGTGGCTCATGCCTGTAATCCTAGCACTTTGAGAGGCCGAGGCAAGTGGATCACTTGAGGCAAGGAGTTCAAGACCAGCCTGGCCAACATGGCAGAACCCTGTCTCTACTAAAAATACAAAAATTAGCCAGGCGTGGTGGCCAAGGCCTATAATCTCAGCTACTTGGGTGGCTGAGGCACAAGAATCGCTTGAACCCACGAAATGGAGTGAGCCAAGATCACAATGCTACAATCCAATCTGGGTGGCAGAGCAAGTGTCTGTCTCAGAAAAAACAAGGGGGGGGGTGGTTGTTTATTTGGTTTATTAGGCTCTTCTGCATTTAGGAGAGGGTATTAACTTTTTACTTGTCATTCTCAACTCTCAGTTTCCCAAAAAGATGTTGAGTAATGAGATTGGGCTGGGCAACTTAGCAAGACCCCATCTCTAAAAAACAAAATTTTTATTTATTTATTTATTATTTTATTTTATTTTATTTTTTATTTTTTTTAAGATGGGGTTTCACCATATTGGTCAGGCTGGTCTTGAAATCCTGACCTCAGGTGATCTGCCTGCCTCAGCCTCCCAAAGAGTTGGGATTACAGGTGTGAGCCACCGCGCCCGGCTTTATTTATTTAAAGATGGAGTCTTGCTGTGTCACCTAGCCTGGAGTGCAGTGGCATGATCTTGGCTCACTGCAACCTCCACCTCCCAGGTTCAAGTGATTCTCCTGCCTCAGCCTCCTAAGTAGCTGAGATTACAGGCACGCACCGCCATACCTGGGTAATTTTTGTATTTTTAGTGGAGATGGGGCTTCACCATGTTGGCCAGGGTGGTCTCAAACTCCTGACCTCATGATCCACCTACCTTGGCCTCCCAAAGTTCTGGGATTACAGGTGTGAGTTACTGTGCCCAGCTTAAAAAATAAAAATTAAAAAAAAAAAAAAGAATTATGGAAGCCTGCAGAAGCTTTTCAGCTTACCAACTCAGAGAGGCCCAGCAGTAGCCTCAACAGGCCCCCCACCCCCACATCCAGCCATGCATAGCTTAAAAATAGGGCTTAAAAAATAACTATGTGCCAAGACAGCACCAGAGCCTGCTCCTCCTATTGATTCCCAGCCTTTACTTGGATGGCTCCAAGGAAGCAGCTGAGGTAGTCACTCATTCTGCCATGTTAAGATGGAAATTATATTAAATGAGTCTGGCAAGGCATGGGAGCCTGTCTATCCTTTGTTTCATTCATTCACTAAATAGTTACTATCTCCTGTGTACCAGGCACTGTCCTAGGCAGTGGTTGCTAAAATGGAATATGATGAATCCCATGGGCCAAGGGGACAGACACTGCTGAGTGTGTTTTCTCAACTTTGTTGGTACCTGTCCTGACTTCTGTGATTTGCCAAATTTCTTCAACCAGGCACCACAATTTGGGTCCAAACAAAGGCTCTTTTGTAGACCCTGCCCCAAGAGTCAGTAGAGGGAGATCGCACTAGATTAAACATGAACTCTTTTTGAGGTTACAGTGAGCTATGATCATGCTACTGCACTCCAGCCTGGTGACAGAGCAAGACCTTGTCTCTCAAAAAAAAGTTATTTTGCAAATATGAAACTGGAATTATACAATCCTAACAATAACCTACGATGAGCTTTACTGCTTCATTCTAGTTCAACTGCTGACCTTGCAATTCCTGAAAGCATAACTCCCACTGAGGTTAATGGGAGTGTTAGGTGAATGTAAGTTTTGGACTTAATTTCCTCCTGCTGCGTGAGCCTTGCTTGTCTTGGACACAGAAGTGTAACAGCTCCCTTCCCCAGTGGGAACATGGTGGCCCCACCTTCCATGTAGCAGGGCCATGCTGCAGTGCAGTGCTCCAGGTGAGGGGAAGATCAGGTTAGAACCAAAATGTTCTGCCCTAATACTACTTCATTGCTTCATATAGTAACACGATGCCTCATAATACATTGTCCAGAGCCAGAGAAAGTAAAAATGTAGACTGGCCAGTCAATGACTTTCTAGACACACTGTAGGCCAGACTTAGGTCTGGTAACTTTTTCTTTTTTTTAGAAATGGGGTCTTGCTAGCTTGTCCAGGCTGGACTTGAACTTCTGGGCTCAAGTGATCTTCCCACCTCAGCCTCCCAGGTAGCTGGGGCTGCAGGCGCATGCCAGTGAGCTTATCACTGACTTTTAAACTAGGCCGAAAGCCACTAACCTTTTTCTCACTGGTGGAGTGAAACTGATGCAGGACATGGCAAGCAGATATTCTTTCAGATCTGGCTTTTGCTGAACTAGTTATTTGGCCACAGGAACATCATTTCTCCACTTTGGGATTCACTTTTCCCATCTGTCAAATGAAGGCATTGAACTTGGAAGACTCTCAAGTTCCCCTCCAGATGTAGAAATAGATTTATGGGTCCAGATTCTATAGAGGTTACAGTGTATTTTACAATCAGTTGCCTACATTTATAAATCAGAAAATTCTGTATAAAATGTGAATTTGGGCTGGGCATGGTGGCTCATGCCTGTAATCCCAGCACTTTGGGAGGCCGAGGTGGGCAGATCACCTGAGGTCAGGAGTTCGAAACCAGCCTGGCCAACATGGTGAAATCCCGTCTGTACTAAAAATACAAAAATTAGCCAGGTGTGGTGGCACATACCTGTAGTTCCAGCTACTTTGGAGGCTGAGGCAGGAGAATCACTTGAACCCGGCAGGCGTAGGTTGCAGTGAGCTGAGATCGTGCCACTGCATTCCAGCCTGGGTGACAGAGCAAGACTCCATCTCAAAAAAAAAAAATGTATATATATATACACATTCCATCTCTCTCTCTCTACATATATATATATGTATGTATATATGTGTGTTTTTTATATATATATATATATGTAGAGAGAGAGAGAGAGATGGAATGGAGTCTTGGAGTTATATATATATATAAATATATATATTTAGATATGTATAAATATATATATATTTAATATATATTTGGGGCTTCTTGAAAAATTGAAAATGCTGGCAACAGCAGCCCTACACATCTGCATAGTTGTGATGGCCATAGCTGAGTAATGGATTCCCCTTCAGACATGGTGTGCCCCTTTAGACAGTTTGCCACCATCCCCACCTCAAGTCAACTTCACTTACCCCTGTAGGCCTTTGAGTTTATGGTCCTTTTCAAGGGATTAGCATTAGTACAGTTTCATTAATGTTACGAGTGAGGTTTTTTTCCATCATAGCTCAGATGATGGAAGTCAGTGGCCTAATCTATGACACTAACATATATTTAATTCATTACAAGCAGTAGCCAAGAGGGGCACATGGAGCTTTGCAGAGATGCTCACAGGAGGACACCAGAGACTGCCAGAGCTGCTTATGGTAATGTGACCTACAACTCAGAGCCTAATTGTGTCAGGTGAAGTGGCCTGGACAGTTTACTCTCTGTTCTCAGAGTTAACAAGCTCCCATCACATAACTTTCTTTGGGAATATTAAATGAGCCTACTCTGGAAAGCAAATGTCAGGTTGCCAGGGAGGAAAGGTTTGCACAGCAAGTGCAGAATGATTTGTGTGGCTTCTAGGCTTTGTAGTTAATCTTTTATTAACTGTCCTTATTTTCTTTTTAAAATTAACCTTATTATTCCTTTCAACTGCATCTAACTAAGGAAGTGCTGCAAGGAGGTATTTTTATTTTTGCTTTTAAATAATGTAGCAGGAGCCCAGGAAGCCAGTGCAACCCTTTAAAGATGGTGACTTCTCATGGTTAGGAGGAGGATTCACTGCTTTGTGTGGGATAAAAACCAGCCAAATATCCCACATTGTTTCTTTATTAAACTCCTTTATTCCTCCCTCACAATGCTGATTTTTCTAATTTTACAGAAACCTGAGGCTGAGTATATTCAAATGGTTTAAATAATGGGATCGCTTTTTTTTGTTTTGTTTTTGAGACGGGGTCTTGCTCTGTCACCAAGGCTGGAGTGCAGTGGCGTGATCTGGGCTCACTGCCACCTCTGCCTCTTGGGGTCAAGTGATCCTCCACTTCAGCCTTCAGAATAGCAAGGCTTACAGGCATGCACCACCATCACAGAGCTAATTTTTGTATTTTTTGTAGAGATGTGGTCTTCCTATGTTGTCCAGGCTGGTCTTGAACTTCTGGGCTCAAGCGATCCTCCTGCCTTGGCCTCCCAAAGTGCAGGAATTACAGGCATGAGCCATCATACCTGCCAGGATCACATTCTAATAAATGTTAGAACAAAGGCCAGAATTTGTCCTATACTATTGTATTAATGATTTGCCCTTGCTTCCCTGTAGAGAATTCCTAAATTTAAAAATATAGCAACTAAAAAGGAAAATGATTACTATAAAAGTAAGGATAGTGGCCAGGAGTGGTGGCTCACACCTATAAATCCAGCACTTTGGGAGACTGAGGCAGGCAGATCACTTGAGGTTAGGAGTTCGAGACCAGCCTGGCCAACATCGTGAAACCCCATCTCTACTTAAAATACAAAAATTAGCTGGGTGTGGTGGTGCACCTATAATTCCAGCTACTCAGGAGATTGAGGTGGGAGAATTGCTTGAACCTGGGAGGTAGAGGTTGCAGTGAGCTATCTCACCACTGCCCTCCAGCCTGGGCAACAGAGCAAGAATCTGTCTCAAAAATAAAAAATTTTAAAAAAGTAAGGATAGTGGATACATCTGGAGTAGAAGGAGAGGGGTGTAGTCTAGTGGTCTAGAAGGGATATATAGGGGTTTTCTTGACTAGCAGGTGGTCACCTTTGCCATTATAATTATCAAGTGAACATAGTCTTTGCTTGGGGCTGTCCCAGTTTAAGCCTTAAACCAGGTTAAAAAAATTTTTTTTTGACATGGAGTCTTGCTCTGTCACTGAGGATGGAGTACAGTGGCGTGATCTTAGCTCACGGCAACCTCTGCCTCCTGGATTCCAGCGATTCTCCTGCCTCTGCCTCCCAAGTAGCTGGGATTACAGGTGCCTGCCACCATGCCCAGCCAATTTTTATATTTTTAGTAGAGACAGGGTTTCGCCACGTTGGCCAGACTGGTCTTGAACTCCTGACCTCAGGTGATCCACCTGCCTTGGCCTCCCAAAGTGTTGGGATTATAGGCGTGAGCCACTGTGACCAGCCAGGTTAAATATTAATAGTAGCCTTGTTTCATTTTCAAAGGAGTTCCGTTTTATATGATATATGATCAGCATACTGTACATTTATGTCTTATGCACTTTTATATATTTATTATATGTCAAAAATATTTTTAAGTTAAAAAAAAACCATTATCAGGAAGTCTGACCTATGATCAGGAGTCCAGTCCAAACTGGGAAACCATGCATTTGCTCTAAGAGTCAGGATTACTACAGAATCCACAGCAGCATATCACCAATCCAGGTGTGGACTTCCTGAACAGAGGCTGTGATGCCCCACCTCTGTTTTCTTCTGGCTCCTGTGACATGAGATAGTTATCTTTGCTTCTTTGTCATATATATGGCTGGAGAAGTGGCATATCTCTTGGTTCTAATTGTGAAGGTCAATCCAAGATAATATATGAGAAAGTGTGTTGTAAACAGTTTAGGTTTTTTCTACTTTGAGTGGCAGGAGTTCCCTAAATTCCTCAACGGGCAGGATCTCAGCATCATTGCAGTGGTACCTGTTAGGTTAATCTTCCTGTAATACAGTCTTTCTATTTAAAACTTTCTATAACTCCTGGATATCTACAGAATGAAATCCAAACTCCTAAACTTGGCATTGGCATTCAACACACCACAAACTGACACCCAACTAACTTCCCACATTATTCCTGCTGTTCCTCTTCATTGGCTATTGAACCACATTCAACCACGTAGTGTTCCAAAAATGCTGTTCCCTTTCCAACCTCACCTCATACTTTTCTCCCCAGTAGAATGCCTTCTTCTTCTTTCTTATCAATTTTTTTTGAGATGAAGTCTTGCTCTGTTGCCCAGGCTGGAGTGCAGTGGCACGATCTTGGCTCACTGCAACCTGCTACCTCCTGGGATCAAGCAATTCTGCTGCCTCAGCCTCCTGAGTAGCTGGGATTACAGGCACCCGCCATTATCCCTGGTTAATTTTTGTATTTTTAGTAGAGATGGGGTTTCACCATGTTGGCCAGGCTGGTCTTGAACTCCTGACCTCTAGTGATCCACCCCCTTGGCCTCTAAAGGTGCTGGGATTGCAGGCATGACCCCCTGTGCCTGGTTTTTTTCTTATTTTTCAATCCCTTTGGTGGGGATGGAATGTCTGTGTCCCCCTAAAATTCCTAAGTTGAAGCTCACAAGGTGACTATATTTGAAGATGGAACCTCTAAGGAAGTACTTAAGGTTAAAGTAGGTCATCAGGGTGGGGCCCTGATCCAATCACCTAGTGTCCTTACAAGAAGAGACACCAGAGGGCTGGCTCTCTCTCCGTTCACACACAAGGAAGTCCATGTGAGGACAAAGTAGCTGTCTGCAAGCCAGGAAGAGGCTTCCCTGGATACTCACCCTGCTGGATCTTGATCTGGAACTTTTATCCTCCAGAACAGTGAAAAAATTAATTTCCATTGTATAAGCTAACCCGTCTGTTATGGTTTTTTAATTTTATTTTTTAGAGACAGAATCTTGCTCTGTCACCCAGGCTGGAGTACAGTGGCACAATCTCAACTCACTGCAACCTCCACCTCCTGGTTCTAGCAATTCTCCTTCTTCAGCCTCCCAAGTAGCTGGAACTACAGGCACATGCCACCATGCCCAGCTAATTTTTTGTATTTTAGTAGAGACGGGGTTTCAAAGTGTTGCACAGGCTGGTCTTGAACTCCTGAGCTCAGGCAATCCACCTGCCTTGGCCTCCCAAAATGAATGTCGGGATTACAGGCGTGAGCCACCATGCCGGCCCTGTTATGGTTACTACTGAGTATCAACTTGATTGAAGGATACGAGGTATTGTTCTTGGGTGTGTCTGTGAGAGTGTTGCCAAAGGAGATTAACATTTGAGTCAATGGGCTGGGGAAGGCAGACCCACCCTTAATGTGGTGGGAGCAATCTAATAACTTGCCAGGGAATATAAAGCAGGCAGAAAAATGTAAAAAGATGAAACTGGCCTAGCCTCCCAGCCTACATCTTTCTCCCGTGCTGGATGCTTCCTACCGTCCAACACTGGACTCCAAGTTCTTCAGTTTGGAGACTCGGACTGGCTCTCCTTGCTCCTCAATTTTGCAGACAGCCTATTGTGGGACCTTGTGATCACGTAAGTTAATATACATAAAGTTCTGTCCCTCTAGGGAACCGTGACTGATACACTGTCTACGGTATTTTATTATGGCAACCCGAGCACACTAAGACACACTTTTTAGAATAGCTCCGACACTGCATATATCTAAAACCTCTATTCCTCAAAGTTCCTCAATTCTTCCACTTTATTTGTACTTCTTTTTAAGACATTTGATGTTCAATCTTGTATTACATAGCTATTTATGCAAACATTTGCTAACTTCCCTGCTAGTAAGTGTTTGGGGTAAATTGTAGCTCTGTAATGCCTAGTACCTGGTTTGGAAGTTATTAAATATACAGTAATATATTAGTTGATAAATTTATTATTTATTTATTTATTTATTTAAGATGGAGTCTCACTCTTTCGCCCAGGCTGGAGTGCAGTGGTGTGATCATGGCTCACTGCAGCCTTGACCTCCTGGGCTCAAAGGATCCTCCCACTTCAGCCTCCTGAGCAGTTGGGACTACAGGAGCATGCCACCATGCCCAGCTAATTTTTAATTTTATTTTTGGTAGACTATGCTGCTGGGGCTGGTCTTGAACTTCTGGGCTAAAGTGATCCTCCTGCCTCCCAAAGTAGTGGGATTACAGGCACGAGCCACCATGCCCGGCCAAGAGCTCGTGTTCTGGTGTGATTAAAACGTTGTTGGGGCCTGGTGCATTAGCTTGTGCCTATATCCTCAGCTACTCGGGGAGCTGAGGAAGGCATATCACTTGAATTTGAGCCCAGGAGTTTGAGGCTGCAGGGAGCTATGATTGCACCACTGCACTCCAGCCTGGGCAGCAGAGCGAGACCCTGTTCCCAAAAAAGAAAAAAGGCCACACATGCTGGCTCACGCCTGTGGTCCCAGCACTTTGGGAGGCCGAGGCGGGCGGATCACGAGGTCAGGAGATCGAGACCATCCTGGCCAGCATGGTGAAACCCCCTTTCTACTAAAAATACAAAAAATTAGCTGGGCACGGTGGCATGCGCCGGTAGTCCCAGCTACTTGGGAGGCTGAGGCAGGAGAATCACTTGAACCTGGGAGGTGGAGGTTACAGTGAGCTGAGATCACACCACTGCACTCCAGCCTGGATGACAGAGCAAGATTATATCTCAAAAAAAAAAAGATACCATTGAAGGAATAAATATGAATACTTTTTATAAGTAGGTAATTTTTGGAAAAAAAAAAAAGCTCTATAAAATCAGCTTTATGTTGAGCAACCAAATGTGTAGAATGCCATTTACTATTTTACTTGCCATCTTGAAGAAAATCAACTCATCAAACTTTAAAAGACTTTGGATGCAATGCCTTCCAAATCCCTGAACCTGCAGACTTGGGAACTTACCTTTGCAGATGAGAAAATTGAAGTCACCCTTCCTGTTTAGTATCTAGTGAAGGATTCTGGAAAGAGAATGTTAGTTAGGGATGGTATTTGGTTCTGGCTTTATCTAAATGACTTGCCCAAGGTCAGACGGTCAGAACTTAAATAGAATTGGGCATCAGCAGCAACCATTTAGCAATCTTGGGCCTTTTGTCCCCCTTTATGGAGGTGAAATATCATAATGCAAGAGTCTCATTTTCGTTTTTCTTCCAGATTTCAGAAGAGATCCCTTGAGGCAGGTGTTGATCTTGCCCTCCATTCAAACAGATGGACAAGCCAGGAAGCCCCTAGAAGTCACCATAAGCCTGCTCTATAGCAGGTCCTCACTAAAGAGAGGGTAACTCCTGAAGCCAAAAAGCCTCCAAACTTGAAGACAGATCCCTCTTGCTAAGGAACAATTAGTTAGCTTAAGCATCTAGACTGCTCTGTATGTCTTAGGTATACATGAATATAACTACGCACCAACCACCCAGGATCATTCAGCAACCCTTTATGTGAATCTGAGCTTTTTTTTTTTTTTTAATATTGTAAATTGTCTGGGTATGTCCTTTCTGATCTTTTTTCTTTGGGGTCCTGAATTTCTAACTTGCTTCTAAATTGCTGAATGTCACATTTTCCTGATTGTTCTAGCTTTCTCTGAAATGCACAGGAAATGTCTGTAGGGTTGGCAAGCTCCTCCTCCCCCCACTTCACTCCTATTCCAGATGTGTACTTTCAGCATTTGAGAGCCTGTTTTCTCTCTTAGCTCCCTTCAAAACATTTGTATTTCCACTTTTTATGAAGTTAAAATGGTTTCATTTCAATCCGCTGACTTAGAAGGATCATGTCTATCCATAACCTTTGTCAAATACCCTTAAAAATCATTTTTTCCTTTGAAACTTCCATAATGCCACTCTTATAAATGCATGCCAAGCCTGTTGGTTGTTTTCTTCAATCGAACTTACTTTTCAAATATAGTAGTATAAGACTTGGAGTAGGGGAAACAGCATCAGAAACGGAGGGCTGGAAACTAGATTCAGGACATTGTTTAAAATAATCAGAATAAATACTTTCATTTATTTAACATTCTACATATATTGTTTTGAATATCTATCATTGGCCAGGCGTGGTGGCTCCTACATGTAATCCCAGCACTTTGGGAGGCCAAGGAAGAAGGATCTCTTACGGCAAGAAGTTTGAGACCAGCCTGGGAACATGGCGAAACCCTGTCTCTACTGAAAATTTTAAAAAATTAGGCAGATGTAGTGGCGTGTGCTGGTGGTCCCAGCTATTTGGGAAGCTGAGGTGGGAGGTTTGCTTGAGCCCAGGAAGTAGAGACTGCAGTGAGCCATGACCATGCCACTGCACTCCAGCCTAGATGACAGAGTGAGACCCTGGTTTGAAAAAAAAAAAAAAAGAATAAAGAATATCTAGGGCTGGGCACAATGGCCCACACCTGTAATCCCAGCACTTTGGGAGGCCCACACCTGAGGTCAGGAGTTTGAGACCAGCCTGGCCAACATATAGTGAAACTCTGTCTCTACTAAAAATACAAAAATTAGCTGGGCATGGTGGTGCATGCCTGTAGTCCCAGCTACTTGGGAAGCTGAGGCAGGAGAATCTCTTGAACCTGGGAGTCAGAGGTTGCAGTGAGCCGAGATCGTGCCACTGCACTCCAGCCTGGGTTACAGAGTGAGATTCCATCTCTCAAAAAATATGTGTATATGTAGGCCAGGTGCGGTGGCTCACACCTGTAATCCTAGCACTTTGGGAGGCCGAGGCGGGCAGATCATGAGATCAGGAGATCAAGTCCATCCTGGCTAATGTGGTGAAACCCCATCTCTACTAAAAATACCAAAAATTAGCTGGGTGTCGTGGCACCCACCTGTAGTCCCAGCTACTCAGGAGGCTAAGGCAGGAGTATTGCTTGAACAAGGAAGGCAGAGATTGCAGTGAGCCAAGATCATGCCACTGTACTCCAGCCTGGATGACAGAGCGAGACTCCAACTAAAAAAAAAAAAAAAAAAAAATTAAAAAAATACACACACACACACACATATATCTATGTATCTGTATCTTATATACATAGGTACTATTCTTCTAGGCCCTTGTGATACAGCAGTGAACACACACTTTCTGCCCTCAGAGAGCTTAAGTTCTCGTGGAAGGAGACAGCCAGCAAACCAAATCAATAATTTACATAGTGCATTAGAAAGTGATCTTTGCTTTCAAGAAAAATAAAGCAGACGTGGCATAGAGGGACTGTTTTCCACAATTTAAAATCAGATGGCTTTTGAGCAAAGCACTGAAGGAGGCAAACAACCAGGCTATGCTGACATCTGGGGAAAGAGAGTCCCAGGCCAGGAAACAAGCAGCAAGTGCAAAGGCTCGTAGGGGAAAATCCCCGGAGTGATGGAGAATCAGCTTGGAGAGAAATTCGTTTGGTTTATTATCTGTCTCCTCCCACTAGGAAAGCAGCAGGTGATGAGGTCCAAGAAGTAATGGGAGGTAGCAGACCTCCGAGCCTTGTAGGATGTTGTAGGTACTTTGGCTTTTACTATGATGAGATGGGAAGCCAGCAGAGGCGTTTCAACCAAGGGAGCAACAGAATCTTATGGACAAGATCACTGGCTGCTGGGTTGAGAAGGGAAAAGAGCAGGTGTAGAAGAGGAAAGATCAGTTAGGAGGCCACTGCAATCATTTCATTGCAGAAATTACTCATACCAGAAACTAATCAGAGAAGTTTGATGCATTTACAAAAGGGGGAGAAAATGTGCTTGTAGAATACAAAAGAGGTGGAGAAACACTAAACATTTTGAATGTTTTAAGTTTCAAGGAAAAGACCGATTTGGCAGCTACTCTGCTATCTCGTCACCTCCAGGTGATGCTGGGAGTACTGGGGAGCTAGGTTTCCAGAGCTTTTTGCTCTTGAGTGACCTATGATCCTAGCAGAGTTTGGTCAGTGTGATTAAGAATGAGCCTCTGTGGGTCTCTTTAGGATGTTTGCCCCCTCCCATTTCCTAAACTTGCCTGGGTGCCTGTTGGGAATAGATTCGGGGCCCTTCCCATTCTGTAAATATGGGAAAGGGTCTAGGAAATATATGCTTTTAGCAAGAATATGTAGGGGTTCTATGACTAGGAAATTTGGGGAACTGTCCCTCTGGCCGCCCCATCCGTAACTCCTGCACACTTTTTGGGGTATGTCCCTGACGGGGAAAGCGTTGCAGGGCGCTTGTGCGGCCCGCAGGTGGCGCCAAGTGACCGCAAGTCGCAGAGGGTGCGCGTCCCCTAGAAGGGGCGCGAGGACTGCTGGTCCGCAGCTGTGCAGGGCCACCGACGCCGCTTACCCCTGCGGAGCGCAGCGCAGCGCAGCGCAGCGCAGGTGGAGTGGGGGAGTGCAGCTGGTGCCCCAGCTTTTTAGGCTGTCTAGTTGGCTTCTCGGGCTCCCGGGGCAGGAGGGCGCCGAGGCTTTCTGCCTAGGAATTGAGAACTGGAGAGCCAGCAAGCTGATGCGGCGGGAACTTGCCACCTCGCGCCGCAAGGCTTTGGTCCAAACCCGTGAGGTCAAGGCGCCGGGATCTACTACAGGGCCCCCTGCGGAGCACCGGCCTTGCGGACAGCTCCTTCCTATTGGCAGCAGGACGGAGGCCCCGCCCCTTTTCCTACAGCGCTCATCTTTGACTGGCTCTCGAGTCTTAGCTGGCCACGCCCCCTCCCCTCGCACATACACAAGAGTCACGCGCCTTTCAGTTGGAAACTTGGCTTGCAGAGGGGGACGGTGGCTCTCATCGCCCCACCCACTTACCTTGCCATTGGTCCGCGGGGCGGCACACGGCCACGCCCCCATTCCAGCCCCCTGGCCGGGAGGGCGGGCGCCCGCTCGTGATTGGCTGGTCGGCCTGCCTCTCGCGGGAGCAGCCGGCGCTCCTCTCCCTCCCTCTGTCCCCTCCTGCTAGCCTCGGGGTTCCTCAGCTGGCCGAGGTCGGGTCATTGTCAGTCAGGGAGGCGAACTGCTGAGCACTGGCCGCGGACGCTCCGTTGCAGTCTAACCCAGGGGCTGGTGCCTGCGCTCGCGCCGCCGGGTGGAAAGGATGAAGCCGCAGCTGGAGCAGCCACCCTATGATTGGCTGTGGCGCTTGTGAACCCAAAGTAAAGATGGCGGGCGGGCAGGCAGCCGCCGCACTGCCCACTTGGAAGATGGCGGCTCGCCGCAGCCTCAGCGCCCGCGGCCGGGGGGTCCTGCAGGCGGCAGCGGGGCGGCTGCTGCCGCTGCTCCTGCTGAGCTGCTGCTGCAGCGCGGGCGGCTGTGCAGCGGCGGGCGAGAACGAGGAGACGGTGATCATCGGGCTGCGGCTGGAGGACACGAACGACGTGTCGTTCATGGAAGGGGGGGCGCTGCGGGTGAGCGAACGGACCCGGGTCAAGCTGCGGGTGTACGGGCAGAACATCAACAACGAGACGTGGTCCCGCATCGCCTTTACCGAGCACGAGCGGCGGCGCCACAGCCCGGGCGAGCGCGGGCTGGGGGGCCCCGCGCCGCCGGAGCCGGACAGCGGCCCCCAGCGCTGCGGCATCCGCACCTCAGACATCATCATCTTGCCCCACATCATTCTCAACCGCCGCACCTCGGGCATCATCGAGATCGAAATCAAACCACTACGCAAGATGGAGAAAAGCAAGTCCTATTACCTGTGCACGTCGCTCTCCACGCCTGCCCTGGGCGCCAGCGGCTCGGGGTCCGCGGGTGGCGCCGTCGGGGGCAAGGGCGGCTCGGGGGTGGCTGGGCTCCCGCCGCCCCCGTGGGCCGAGACCACCTGGATTTACCACGATGGCGAGGACACCAAGATGATCGTAGGCGAGGAGAAGAAGTTCCTGCTGCCCTTCTGGCTGCAGGTGATCTTCATTTCGCTGCTGCTGTGCCTGTCGGGCATGTTCAGCGGCCTCAACCTGGGGCTTATGGCCCTGGACCCGATGGAGCTGCGCATCGTGCAGAACTGCGGCACGGAGAAGGAGAAGAATTACGCCAAGCGCATCGAGCCGGTGCGCAGGCAGGGCAACTACCTGCTGTGCTCACTGCTGCTGGGCAACGTGCTGGTCAACACCACGCTCACCATCCTGCTCGACGACATCGCCGGCTCGGGCCTCGTGGCAGTGGTAGTCTCCACCATCGGCATCGTCATCTTCGGGGAGATTGTGCCTCAGGCCATCTGCTCCCGGCACGGCCTGGCTGTAGGGGCCAACACCATCTTCCTCACCAAGTTTTTCATGATGATGACCTTTCCTGCTTCCTACCCGGTCAGCAAGCTGCTGGACTGCGTCCTGGGCCAGGAGATAGGCACCGTCTATAACCGGGAAAAACTGCTGGAGATGCTCCGGGTCACCGACCCCTACAACGACCTCGTTAAGGAGGAGCTGAACATCATCCAAGGGGCGCTGGAGCTCCGCACCAAGACGGTGGAGGACGTGATGACTCCGCTCCGGGACTGCTTCATGATCACCGGCGAAGCCATCCTAGACTTCAACACCATGTCTGAGATCATGGAGAGCGGCTACACCCGCATTCCAGTGTTTGAGGGGGAGCGCTCCAACATCGTAGACCTGCTGTTTGTCAAAGACTTGGCTTTCGTGGATCCAGATGACTGTACTCCCTTGAAAACCATCACCAAATTTTATAACCATCCCTTGCACTTTGTTTTCAACGACACCAAGTTGGACGCTATGCTGGAAGAATTTAAGAAAGGTGGGAAATTTTGGTATCTTTCATTGGCTTGCTCTTTCTCTCTCTATCCTCATCCCTACTTGAGTCCCCTACCCTCAGACCAACCCCTCAAGGCGAGTTGACCGGGATTTCTCCTCTCTCTTAATTGCAAAGTTGAAAGGGCGGCGTGGATTTGGGGATGGATTGAACTAGTAAGTGCTACTAGGTTCTTTAAAAGCACAAGACAGCCATCGCTTACTTTTTCCCATTATGGCTGTGTAATTTCATTGCATGACACTTTGTGTGTGTGTGTGTGTGTGTGTCCTTTGTGTGGGCCTCTGATCTTGAGGGGTCTGCTGCCTTTGTTGTCTGGGTTCTTAGTGGGTAGGTGAAGGTAGGGGCTGGCTGATGCCATGCCGTTTAGTTGACTTTAATCACAGGCATTTGGAAAACATTTAAATAGCTTTTGTAAACCCACTGCAATCCTTTTCCTCCTCCTCAAACGTCCACACTGGCCTTTCAAAGATTGGAAGTATATTTTCTATAGCTTCTGTTCCTGCTTGCCTGGCGACTTGTGGGGAAGATTGAGGTCTGCCTTTGAGGATAAGGGGTGGGTGGGTGAATTAAGTACCACCAAAAAATTTACCCGTTTTGGATGTGACTTCTCTTAGCTATTAAAGAGTTGTTTTTGTTGTCGTTTTTAAACTAAAGTTAGTTATTAATATGTACCTTTGGAAGACTAGAGGTGAGTTAGCCTTTTATGAGGCTGTATCTCCCGTAGCCTTCTTCACTATTTTACATTTATCTGACAACAGTTAACAGTTGCCCAAACCAAGTGTGATTTTGGCAGAAAGCTTGAACCTTTGACAGCGGAATGATTCCCTCTGCTAGGGCTTATTTGTTTCTTGACTCTTTCAGTTTAAAGTATTCTTTTTTAACCTTGATCACCGATACATTAAATTGAAGTATGTCTCCAAGTCAACTCTCACTGTTCCAAGGTACTTATACAGCACATCATTTCTTGCATTGTGGTATTTGTTTGTTTTACCATGTAATGAACAGGTAAATAGCAACTCACACTATTATTATTGAAGTTCTGAATGTTTCCAGTAAATAGTGTTATTTGAAAACCAAGGGATGCTGAGTTTTTGAATTATGATGATGTTAGTGCATGTGCCGGTATTGAAATGTGTATGTAACCTTTCATGACCTCATAGTCCTCAAAACTAAGTTTTCCTTCTTCAAATAGAATTTTGATCACTGGTAGTTGTCTCTCCTCTGAAGAAGGTGGTATGTACCTGGTGACAGCTCACTGGATGTGATGATCTGAACATACTTAAAGAGCGTATGGTTGTCCTAATTCCATTTTTCTGGTTGAATGATGTCCTCTCTAGAACAGGATCACATTGTAGTAATTTTTATATGAAGGGATAGAGTAGAATGTGCTTTGAAGATTGGTATATTTGCATTTAAAAGCGGAAGGAGGTTCTTCTGGTTTCTTAAATAGTAAAAAGAAAATATTCAGTATCTCTAGGTGACATAGATTCTTTTGGGGGTGTCATTCTTTCACAGCTAAGTTGTTAATTAGAGCATCTAACTTCTTTCATTTTGCAGTAATATCTGTAATATAGAAAGATACATTGAAATGTTTGGAAATGCCCCTAAAAGTCTTTCTATTGCTAAATTCCCAATATTGATACAGATTATCTAGTGCATGATTTTTTTTTTATTACTCAGAATTTTGCACATTTACTGTTGGATTGATGACACTAGTTTGTACTTCTTGCTGAAGTCTTTTCTTCACTTCTGTATCTTTTTACCTTGAGAATTTAGTTTTTTACCTCACAGCTCCTTAATCCTGCCCCTACTCAAAATTTCAAAATTCATATTTTTTTGAAATCTGTGTTTGATTGACCTTGAACAACTTTTCTATGATGGATTTATTTTCATGAAGAACTCTTTTTCCTTCAAAATTATTTAGTATTGTTTTGAAATGTATTCTTTAAATGATGGAATTACTAATATTTCCCCATGAATTCTAGAAAAATAATAATGCACAAGATTTTATTTTTGTCTTTAATGAGAATGATGTATTTGGTAAGAAGATAGTCCAAGTTGGCTGGGTGAGGTGACTCACGCCTGTGATCCTAGCACTTTGGGAGGCTAAGGCGGGTGGATCACAAGGTCAGGAGGTGGAGACCATCCCAGCCAACATGGTGAAACCTCTTCTCTACTAAAAATACAAAAAAATTAACTGGGTGTGGAGACGTGCACCTGTAATCCCAGCTACTCAGGAGGCTGAGGCAGGAAAATGGCTTGAACCCGGGAGGCGGAGATTGCAGTGAGCGGAGATCATGCCACTGCACTTCAGCCTGGCAACAGAGTGAGACTCTGTCTCAAAAAAAAAAAAAAAAAAAAAAAAAGAAGATAGTCCAAGTTAAAGGCATATATTCAAGCTAGTGGCATATTTGAAAGAGCAAAGATAGTTGGTTGCAAATGGGAAATTTAAGCCATGATCTTAAAAGGACAGAATGGGTATTTGTTACTTCAGCTATGGGAATAATTGAGTTTTTCACCCTCCCTTTCCTGGATTTTTTTTTTTTTTGATGAGTTTGGTTACTTTACCTTATTGTTAGTTGTATTGGTTCTTTTTTTATGGCTGAGTTTCAACTGATGTGTCATTTTCTAAATCGTGTCTTCATTTTCTAAATCAATTATGACATAATCTTAACAATCAACCCTTTATTGTTTTTCTCTACCGAATAATGGTGTATTGGATGGTTTGAAGACTTTTTCTTCCTCTACCTCTCTCCTAAATTCCCTATTTACAAAACAAAAACAGAAACAAAACAGACACCCCAACAATGCCAACTTTAACTCCGCAAACTAGTTAGATCATAAATCCAGATCTCATTGAAAATTATTCTTTTGGCCAGGCATGGTGGCTTATGCCTGTAATCCCAGCATTTTGGGAGGCCAGGGTGGGCAGATAGCTTGAGCCCAAGAGTTCGAGACCAGCCTGGGCAACATGGTGAAACCCCATTCCTACAAAAAAATACAAAAATTAGCTGGGTGTGGTGGTGTGTGCCTGTGGTACCGGCTCCTTGGGAGGCGTGAGGTGGGAAGATCCCTTGAGCCTGGGAGGTGGAGGTTGCTGTGAGCTGAGATTGTGCCACTACACTCCAGCTTTGGGAACAAAGACCCTGTCTCTTAAAAAAAAAAAAAATGAACAAAGAAAAAAAATTGTCCTTTTTAATTAAGAACATCTATATTGAAGACTTTCCTGTATATAGCTATTCAGAATTAGTCTTGAGTTATCCTTTATTAAGGAGGAGGAAATAGAAGTTTCTGTATGTGGAAAGAAAAGCCACCTTTATATTAGTATATGTGAATGTCTTCTTTCGTCTTCCTTTTTTTCTTTTTCCCAAGAGACAAGGTCTCACTATGTTGCCCAGACTGGATTCGAACTGTGAATGTCTTTTTTCTCTGGCTACCAGGACACTCTTGGCTTTATTTGAGATTGTAAGATAGTAATTGTGCTACTTTTACAGTTTGATCATGATGATGGTGATGATTATTACTTACCTATGTATTCTGTGCCAGGCGCAGGGGCTAGGGCTTTATATGAATCACCTTGTTTAAATCTCACAATAGCTGAATGAAGTATTATCTCCATTTTACAAATGAGGAAATTGACTCTTGGGTGAAATGATTTGTTCAAGGTTGCTCAGTAATTTGTGCCTTGGGGTTTTAACTTAGGTCTTTGTGACACCAGGACCTGCTCTCTTAACCTCTGTATTATGCTGCTCTCCTTGATCCTGGTTTGATGTTTCTATTTTACTGAGTGTGAGGTTTAGCCTTTTGTCTCAACACTGCCTCAGAGCTTATTAGGAAATAGAAAAAAAAAATGTGTTTAAACATACATGGCTTTAAATCCAATGCATCTGTGGTATTGTTCATAACGACTGGTATCCCCTTTTTTGCCGTTAAAACAAATCAGTTTTTTTTCCCTGTGTGATCCTAAATCTAAAGAATTGTGTTGACAGTGTTTGCATGTCAAGCATCAAGATTCATTTTGGAAATGTTTGATACTAACACTGTGTTGTACTAGTGTGCTTCTTCCATGGGCTGCTCTACAACTGTTTTTCCCATAGCTAAATTATGTAATAATGTTTCATTGTTGGTTTCTTATCTGTTTCTGTTGCAAGGGTCACAGAGTAATTGGCCAAACTCAGTTTTGTGTTTTAATTTTGGTTTTTATTTACATTTTTGAATCTATCTGTATAACTGGTTGCTAATGAGCATCCTTTACACAACTCTGCTTTCTGTATTCCATGCAAGGAGCCTTTCTCTTTTGTGTGTGTGTGTTGGTTGTGTAGTTACTTACAAGTCTAAATAAGAGAATGAATTCAGTAAATACCACTAGAGGATTATGAGAATTTTAGAAAAACTAGAGCAATGTAGTGTAGGGGGAAGGAAAAGCAAAATGAAAGGCTGCCACCTTTGTGTGTGGAAAACTTGTTAGAGGCTCTCCATTCACCTGACAAAACCGTCCTCACAAAAGATTGGGCCACGGGGTTGTCTCTGCTGAGGTGCATTTGAAGAATTAGTAACCAGTTACTGTTTCCTTGTTTTTCTTTTAGCTTTGTAACAATTGCATTCCAGTATTGCAGAGCATGCTATTTACAGCTGGTAGGGACTCAGCCAGCCTCTTTTCTAGCTTTTTCTTAGTTGGGAACAGGTGGGATCACCAGATAATGTTGTTCTTCAGGGAAAGAATGCACTGTGCCGTTTTCACCTAAGGTATTAGGTAATTTCTTTATATAACTCAGCAAGTCTCTCCATATTAATATGCTGAGCACTTAAATACATTTTTTTCTCACCAAATTAAGTGTTCTATTTGCCTTGAGTCTAGGATTTAAAAAAAAATTTTATCAATATTTGTTAGGGTCTTACTATGTTGCCCAGGCTGGTCTTGAACTCTTGGCCTCAAGCAATCCTGCCATCTCAGCCTCCCAAGTTGCTGGGATTACAGGTACATGCCACCATGCCTGGCCAGAAGATGTTTTTTACTGGTGTTTAAATATGTCACAGGGAGGGGATATATTTGTTTTCATGATCTTGTACATTTATTTTTGTGCAGTAACATACATTAAATGATTGTAATTTTGTGTGTTTTGAGAACACTATTATGAAATACCCAGATAAGCATAGAATCAGAGCTGGAAGGCAGGCAGCTTGAGGATTATCTTGTCCAGTGTTTGCCATATTTACCTGATGATAAATAAGATTTACTTGGGTCACTTAATAAGAATAAGGTCTTCGGCCTCACCCAGAGACCTCCTGAATTGGGAAAGGGCTTTGGAATCCATGTCGTTTACAGTTTCCCTGTGGTACTTCTTATGGTTAGGTGAGTTTAGGAAAAACTGGTCTAGTCAGCCTCTTGATTAAGGAATGTAAACCCTGAGAAAGAGAAAAAACAAAGTAAGTGACATTTAGGGCCACCTACTAGGTAGTAGCATCAACTGAACTAGAACCCATGTCCCTGACTTCTAGATTAGAGTTCTTTCTGCTCCAGCAGACTGGTCTTCTGGTCCCAAGTTGTTCAGAGATGAAGGTAGCAGTCACTGAAAAAGCAAATAGTCAGTGTTACCATTGGTTTTTATCTGTCTTGTGATTTTGCTGTCAATATTTTAGATGACCTGGATTTAAGCAATTTTTGACAAGCATTTTATTATATAGAAAATAAGTCCAAGTGTGTGAGCTCATTTTTATTTAATTTTATGTTTCATTTTTATATTAGTTTAACTGAGTTTTTACTTTATTGTGGTTAGACTAGGAGGGTATTTTAGGAAATGAGCATTGATACTTAGATTATTTGAAGCCTCAGATAATTAAATAAAAGATATTTCATTTGATCTAGTTTAGTTTGGATATCTCTTAATGATTTACTTTTTCATTGATTTTTTTTTTTTTTTTTTTGAGATGAAGTCTCACTCTGTTGCCCAGGCTGGAGTACAGTGGCGCGATCTCGGCTCACTGCAACCTCCGCCTCTTGTGTTCAAGCAGTTCCCTGCCTGCCTCATTTTCCTGAGTAGCTGGAATTACAGGTGCCCGGCTAATTTTTGTATTTTTGTAGAGGCGGGGTTTCACCATTTTGGCCAGGCAGGTCTTGAACTCCTGACTTCGTGATCTATCTTCCTTGGCTTCCCAAAGTGTTGGGATTACAGGCATGAGCCACTGCGCCCAGCTGATTGTTTCTTCTATAAGAGTAATGATGATTGGATTTGGTTAGGACTATGGGGGTGAAACTTCCTCAATTCTTTTCATTTCTGTTCACAGTACATACAGATCTATAAAATTTCCATGGAAATGTTCATCAAAGCATTTGAAATCTATGTATCTATGTACTATGCATCTATGTACCTTCTGTGCCACACCCCTCCCAAGTTTTAAAAAATAATGTAAGCTAAATTCTTACAGAGAATCATGCTGTTTTTAAAAAGTTATTATGTTAATGGGATAATTGAAGTCTGAGCATAAACATTTAGATGAGGAGAGACCATAGTTAAATACCAGCTCTGACTGAGTAGGAGCTGGATGGAGCAGGAAAGGACCTTGTCTGCTTTTTCTCATTTTTTTTTTGTTTTTTTTGTTTTTTTGGTTTTTTTTCTGACCACGTTTTGGACATATTCTCTTGGTTTTTATGGCATTACATACTGCCTTTCCTGCCCCACAAAAGGGCCTCTGAATTATTTAAATTCTGAAGCATTCTTAACTATTGTGAGGGACTGGTTTTTAATTATTAGCAAATCTAAACACAATTTAAAATATCGTTAACCAGGAAAACCCACAAAACAGACTGAACTGTTTTGTGGGTTTTCCTGCTTTTACTTATTTATTTTTGAAACAAGGTCTTGGTCTGTCACCCAGGCTGGAATGCAGTGGTGCTAGCTTAGCTCACTGCAGCCTCAACCTCCCAGGTTCAAGTGATCCTTCTATCTCAGCCTCCAGAGTAGCTGGGACCACAGGCGTGCGCCACCACAACTGGCTATTTTTGTATTTTTAGTAGAGATGAGGTCATGCCATGTTGCCCAGGCTGATCTCGACTCTTGGGCTCAAGTGATCTGCCTGCCTTTGCCTTCCAAAGTGTTGGGATTACAAGCATGAGTCACCATGCCTGACCCCTGCTTTCATTTTAAATATAAAATTTTATGTTTACAGGCATGAGCCACCACACCTAGCCTTATATAAACTTTTAAGAGTGAACCTGTGGAGTGTAATTAGATGCATAGTTACTTATAAAGTAGTATATATTTTTCAAATGAGCCCTTTTCTCTAAATATAGGTATGTATGTATATGTTATTGATAGTAAACTTCAAATTCAGTAAGATTTGCTTGACATATAAAGAGTACTATTAAACTCAAACACATGGAAGCAGATCACTAGGACTGAATACAGTTTTTTTTTAAAGTATTGTCTTTTCATCTTTTTTTTTTCTCAGAACACACAAACAAGAAACCCCAAATCATACCAACACTGAAGAGACAATAAGAAGCATTATTTCTTTCAACATCTTAGACACTGGCAACTCTAGGATGTCTATATAGGGTAAAAAGAGGTAGCAGTTGGCCAGGCATGGTGGCTCACGCCTGTAATTCTGGCACGCCTGTAATTCCGGCATTTTGGGAGGCCCAGGCTGGCAGATCACTTGAGGTCAGGAGTTCCAGACCAACCTGGCCAACGTGGTAAAACCCTATCTTTACTAAAAATACAGAAAAATTAGCTGTGTGTGGTGGTGGCCACTTGTAATCCCAGCTACTTGGGAGGCTGAGGCAGGAGAATCACTCGAACTCGGGTGGCGACGGTTGTAGTGAGCTGAGATCATGCCACTGCACTCCAGTCTGGCCAATGGAGTGAGACTCTGTCTCAAAAAAAAAGAAGAGGTGGTGGCAGGCTTCGGAAGGAGGAACTAGATGTTTGTAGTCTAGCTGAGGTGTTGATGGATAATGGGGATGCCAAACCCTCTCCCTGTGTTACATTAGTGCTATGATTGAACGTAAACCGTGTTGTAATGACTGTGAGATCTTCATATCATCATATTTAACCCTCCCTTGCTGTCATTCTGAGGTGGGAGTGCTTCTTTTTTGAATTCATATGCTGTGGGGAGGATAGCATCTGTTAATGCAAAGGTTAAGAAAAATGCTCTCTTCCTTGATCTGTTTTGGACAAGTAACTTATCCTCTTTAAGCATAAGTTTTTTTCATAGTAAAATGGGGATATTTTCTAACTCACGTGGTACTTAGTAAGAATTATTATGCTAATAAATATAAAAATGTTTCTAACAGTACCTGGCGCTTTGTTTTTAGTTAACCAGTATTTTTATTATAACAGTTCTTTCTATGGGCTCTTGGTTGTTACCTTAGTCTGTCTGTGCTGCTATAACAAAATACCACAGATGGGGTAACTTAAAAATAATAGAAATTGGCTGGGCGTGGTGGCTCATGCCTACAATCCCTGCACTATTTGGGAGGTTGAGGCGGGTTGATCACCTGGGGTCAGGAGTTTGAGACCAGCCCGGCCAGCATGATGAAACCCCGTTTCTACTTAAAAAACAAACAAAAAAAACTAGCCGGGTGTGGTGGTAGGTGCCTGTAATCCCAGCTACTCAGGAGGCTGATGCAGGAGAATTGCTTGAACCAGGCAGGTGGAGGTTGCAGTGAGCTGGGATTGTGCCACTGCACTCTGGCCTGGGCAACAAGAGTGAAACTCTGTCTCAAAAAAAAAATTTGTATTAGAAACTTATTTCTCAGTTCTAGAGTCTGGGAAGTCCAAGATCAAGACATTGGCACTGGCATCTGATGAGAACCTTCATGTGGCATCTTCACATAGCAGAGAAATGGAAAGTGAAAAGGGGCCTAAGCTAGTTCCCTCCAGCACTTTTATGAGCCACTGGTTTAGAGCCCTCATCACTTTCCCCAAAGGCCCTATCTCTTAATATCACCACTATGGGGATTAAGTTTCAGCATGAATTTTTGAGAGGGCACATTCAAACCATAACAATTGTTCTTGATCTTTCTCTTGACTAGAGCTTCATAGTCAAGAGAGACATTTTGGCATTTGTCCTTATAATTATTGGTATTGAAATCTCAAAAGTGGCTAAGCTGGCTGGGCATGGTGGCTCATGCCTGTAATCCCAGCACTTTAGGAGGCCTAGGTGGGTGGATCACTTGAGATCAGGAGTTCAAGACCAGCATGGCCAACACAGTGAAACCCTGTCTCCACTAAAAAAAAAAAATAGAAAAATTAGCTGGGTGTGGTGGCATGTGCCTGTGGTCCCAGCTATGGGCTGAGGTGGGAGAATTGCTTGAACCCTAGGGGTGGAGGTTGCAGTGAGCTGAGATCGTGCCACTGCACTCTAGCCTCTAGCCTGGGCGACAGAGCAAGACTCTGTCTCAAAAAAGAAAAAAAATGTGACTAGGCTGAGTGTAGTGGCTCATGTCTATAATCCCAGCACTTTAGGAAGCCTTTAGGAAAGCTGGGGCAGGAGGATCACCTGAATCTAGGAGTTTGAAGCGGCAATGAGCTGTGATTGCATTACTGTATTCCAGCCTAGGTGACAAAGCAAGACCATGTCTCTTAAAAAAAAAAAAGTAGCTAATTATTATAGGTTTTTTCTTTTCCTTTTTATTGTGATTGAATCCTAAGCTTTGTTATTTTCCTAGCAGTTGACAAGGTGACTACATGCATATATATTTTTAAGGAAAACAGAACAATTTATTACAGGTTCTACTTTCCTTAGAGTAAGAATACTGAGTTTAAAATAATTATTCATTTCTCTTTAATCATAAGCAACTGAAAAAGACAACAAGTCTTTTGACTTGAGTTGTTTATCAGCTCGTCAATTGATGGACATTTAGACAGTTTCTACTTTTTATTATGATTGGCCATTATAAATAATGCTGCCATGAATGTTAGTGTGCATTTTATTTTATTTTATTTTTAAAGACAGGGTTTCACCATGTTAGTCAGGCTGGTCTTGAACTCCCAACCTCAGGTGATCCACCTGCCTTGGCCTCCAAAGTGCTTGGATTACAGGCCTGAGCCACCACGCCTGGCCTTAGTGTGCATTTTAGAAGTAAATGCTCATGGATTTTGGAAGCCCTTAAATAACCAAAGGCTTTTAAGACTAAAGGAAAATCAAAAAAGAAAATATTTTAATATTGATTGCATAAAAAGCATGAAGAATGGTAATGTCTAATATAGCAAGTTTGTATTGCTTATGGCAGTGTAATTTTTTTTTTTTTTTTTTTTGAGATGGAGTCTCACTCTGTGGCCCACTGGAGTGCAGTGGCATGATCTTTGCAATCTCTGCCTCTTGGATTCAAGCCGTTCTCCTGCCTCAGCCTCATGAGTAGCTGGTATTACAGGTGCACACCGCCATACCCAGCTATTTTTTTTTCTTTTTTTTTTTTTGAGATGGAGTCTCACTTTGTTATGCAGGCTGTAGTGCAGTGGCATAGTGTCGGCTCACTGCAAACTCTGCCTCCCAGATTAAGCAATTCTCTGCCTCCGCCTCCTGAGCAGCTGGGATTACAGGCGCATGCCACCACACCCGGCTAATTTTTTGTATTTTTAGTAGAGACAGGGTTTCACCATCTTGGCCAGGCTGGTTTTAAACTCCTGACCTAGTGATCCACCTGCCTCAGCCTCCCAAAGTGCTGGGATTACAGGCATGAGCCACCTTGCCTGGCCACTAATTTTTGTAATTTTAGTAGAGGCAGGGTTTCACCATGTTGACCAGGATGGTCTCGATTTCCTGACCTCGTGATCTGCTTGCCTGGGCCTCCCAAAGTGCTGGGATTATAGGCATGAGCCACTGCTCCCAGCCAGCAGTGTAAATTTAGAATAATTTTCGAGGGCAACTAGGTGTCATAGAAATGATTTAGTAATTTTTTTTCCCCTAGAAATCTTAATTCAGTGATCCAAGAGAAGAAAAGAGGTATATTAGCTTTTTATATTGTATGTGTATTGCAACGTTATGTATAAAAAGTGAAAAACTGGAAATGTCTAGCACTTCAAGGCAAGGCTTAGAGGAGAAAGAGTTAAGAAAATTATAAATGTGAACTATTTCCAGCCATTCAGTGATAATCTTGAAGGCCGTGTAGCAGTAATGGGAAAACTTACACTGATTATTTGCATGGAATAGAGACATGCAAAAATATATACATGTGTATATACTTGAAGGTAATGTGGAAAAGGTGAAAATAGTTGATGTATTAGGGTGAAGTGATCATAGCCAGTCTTTGTGAAAATCTCCTTGTTAACTTTGTACATGATATACCTGGAAAAAATTCAAATCTGCTAAGAACATTATGAATCCTGATCTTGTGAAAACTAACCATTGCTCATATTAAGGAATTCATTCCATTTCTCTTGAGGAACATTTTACTGCTGAACCAATTGGTTCTTTTTAAAAATTTTAAAAATGGAGACATAATTCCCATACCGTAAAACTTACCCCTTTAAAATGTATGATTTGATGCTTTTAGTATATTCACAAGGTTGTGCAATCATTACTATTGTCTACTTCCAGAGCATTTTTATCACCCCGAAAGAAACTCCATACCTGTTTGCAGTCACTTCTCATTTCCTGCTCCCCCTCGTTCCTGGCAACCACTAATTTACTGTCTGTATGGATTAGCTTATTCTGGACATTTCATATAGCCTGGAAATGAAATGTGGCCTTTTGTGGCTGGCTTCTTTCATTTAACATGTTTTCAAGGTTCACATGTTGTAGCATGTATTGGTATTTCATTCCTTTTTATGGCCAAATATTCAGTTTTATAGATATACCTCATGTTTTTGTGGCCAAACATTCAGTTTTATGGATATACCACATGTTGTTTATCCACTCCTCAGTAGATGGACATTTCGATTGTTTCCATTTTTTGGCTATTAATAATACTTCTATGAACATTGTTGTGCATGTCGCATTCTTGAACAAATCCCAACCTAGCCTGGAGGTAAGTCAGTGGTTTTATAGAGTAGGACTGTGATTTAGTTTGGGTATGTTATTGGAATGAGTTCTGAGCAACTTAGAAGTGTGTGAGTCACAACTACCTTCCTTCCATTGGTCTGTACTGGGCTTCTGCCTCAGTGTCCCTGCTTGGTATGTCTTGATGAAGGATGCTTTAAATAATGAGGAATAGTGAAGGCACAGAAAACCAACCTGTTATAAAGCAAGCTGGCCATAGAGCTGGAGCAGGATCTCAGAAGCCCTTCTGTTAGGCCAGGTGTTCATCTTTTAGTTGTTAGATTGTGGACATGTATTTCTAATTCTCTTGGGTATTTACATGGGAATAGAATTGCTGGATCATATGGGAACTCTATTGTTAACTTTTTGAGAAACTGCCAAACTATTTTTCAAAGTGCCTGCACCATTTGACATTCCCATCAACAATGTATGAGGGTTCTAATTTCTCCAACATCCTCACCAGCCCTTGTTATTGTTGAAGATCGCCATCCTAGTGAGTGAAGTGGTATCTCATTGTGGTTTTGATTTGCATTTCCTTAATGGCTTAATGAAGTTGGGCATCTCTTCATGTGCTTATTGGGCATTTCTATATCTTCTTGGAGATGTCAATGCAATTCTTTTGCCCATTTTTAACTTGGGTTATTTGTCTTTTTATTGTTGAATTTTAAGAGTTCTTTTTATATTCTCGATACTAGTCACTTGGCAGATACATGATTTGCAAATATTTTTCTCCCATCCTATGTGTTGTCTTTTTACTTTTCTTGGTAGTGACCTTTCAAGCAGAAAAGGTTTTAATTTTGATGAAGTTCAATTTGCCTTTTGTTCTTTTTTTTTTTTTTCCTCTTTTTTTGAGCAATAGAGTTTTGCTGTGTGCCCAGGCTGGTCTTGAATTCCTGACCTCAAGCGGTCATCCAGCATTGGCCTCCCAAAGTTCTGGGATTGAGCCACTGCAACCAGACCTATTTTTTTTTCTTTTATTGCTTATGCTTTTGGTGTCATAGCTAAGAAACCATTGCCTAATCCAAGGTCACAAAGATTTATGCCTATGTTTTCTTCTAAGAGTTTTATAGTTTTAGCTCTTTCATTTAGGTCATTAATCCATTTTGAGTTTTTGTATATGGTGTGAGGTATGGGTCCAACTTTATTGTTTTGCATGTGGATATTCAGTTGTCCCAGTACTGTCTGTTGAAAATACTATTCTTTCTCCATTGAGTTGTCTTGACCCACTTGTCAAAAATCAATTGGTGGCCAGGTGCGGTGGCTCACACCTGTAATCCCAGCACTTTGGGAGGCTGAGGTAGGTGGATCACTTGAGGTCGGGAGCATAAGACCAGCTTGGCCAACATAGTGAAACCCCGTCTTTACTAAAAATAAAAAAATTAGCCAGATGTGGTGGCACACACCTATAGTCCCAGCTACTCAGGAAGTTGAGGCAGGAGAATCACTTTAACCCAAGAGGTCAAGATTGCAGTGAGCTGCCTTTGCACCACTGCACTCCAGCCTGGGTGACAGAGCAAGACTCTTGTCTCAAAAAAAAAAAAAAAAAACTGACCGTACATTTGAGAGTTTACTTCTGAACCTTAAGTTCTGTTCTGCTGATCTTTAATCTTATGTCAGTACTACACTGTTTTGATTATTGCAGCTTTGTAGTAAGTTTTGAAATTAGGAAGTTCGAATCCTCCAACTTCATTCTTTGTCATGATTGTTATGGCTGTTGGGATTCTTTGCATTTACATGAGAATTTTTCATGGATTAGCTTGCCCATTTCTACAAAAAAAAAGCAGGTGGAATTTTGATAGGGGCATTGCATCTGTAGATCAATTTGGGAATATTGCAATGTTAACAGTATGAAGTCTTCCATCCATGAACAGGGATGTCATCTCATTTATTTAAGTCCTCTTTAATTTCCTTCAACAATGTTTTGTAGTTTTCAGTGTGCTTGTAATCCTTTTCTTATATTTATTCCTAAGTATTTTGGTTTTTTTTTGATGCCATTGTAAATGGAATTGTTTTATTAATGTTATTTTCAGATCATTCATTGCTAGTATATAGATACACAAGTGATTTTTGTATGTCGCTCTTGTATCTTGAAACCTTGTGGAACTTGTTAGGTGACAAATGGTTCTTAAAATAGAAAAATGCCTTTAAAAAACATGAGTTTGTTGAGGTTATCTTACATTTACTTGTTTCACTTGCTTGTAGTGGATTTTATTTTTTCTTTAAAAAGTGGGATTTTTACTTGCCACTTGTATATGTAGAGATTGAAGTACCCACAATTGGTTATTGACAGTTATTTAGGAAATTTGATAGGAAAGAGTAAATTTTTTTTTTGAGACAGGGTCTCATTAGCCTATAAATACTTATTAATATCTGACACAAAATCAAGGATTAGTCCAGGAAGAAATGGATATGGAATTGGAAAGATACACATCATCAGGCACTTCTGTGTTTTTATTTGTTTGTATTTGAGACAAGGTCTCCCTCCATTGCCCAGCCTGGAGTGCAGTGGTACAATAATAACTCACTGCAGCCTCAAACTCCTGGGCTCAAGCAGTCTTTCCACCTCAGTCTCCCAAGTAGCTAGGACTATAGCTTCCTGCCACTGCGCCCAGCTTATTTTAAGTTTTTTTTGGAGAGACAGAGTCTGGCTATATTGCCCAGACTGATGTTGAACTCCCGGCCTTAAGCAATCCTACTGCCTCAGCCTCCCAAAGCACTGGGATCATGGATGAGCCACCATGCCTGCCATAAAAGAGTAAATTTTCTATCCCAGAGTAGATAAAGGAAAAGAAGAAATCAGTTATATAAAGTGTCAGTCAAGGCAAAAAATATGGCTGTCTAGAGTTTGGGAGTTTAAAAGCGAATCTATTCTTTTCTGTTTCTTTCTTTCTTTCTTTCTTTTTATTTTTTAAGACAGAGTCTTGCTCTATTGCCCAGGCTGGAGTGCAGTGGTTCAATCTCTGCTCACTGCAACCTCTGCTTCCTGGGTTTAAGCGATTCTCCTGCCTCAGCCTCCCAAGTAGCTAGGACTACAGGCGCCTGCCACCATGCCCAGCTAATTTCTGTATTTTCAGTAGAGGCAGGGTTTCACCATGTTGGCCAGGCTGGTCTTGAACTTCTGATCCCAAATGATCCACCCACCGTGGCCTCCCAAAGTGCTGGGATTATAGGCGTGAGCCACCATGCCTGACAGAATCTATTTCTTTCTGCTATTTAGAGTGGCTTTGTATCAGTCTAGGGACTTGGGATTGGAGATGAGCACAGAAAGACTGGCTAATATCTAAATAGTTTTATAAACCAGGTGTTGTGGCACACACCATAGTCCTGGCTACTTGGGAGGGTAAGGTGGGAGGATCACTTGTGCCTGGAAGTTCAAGGCTGCAGTGAGCTATGATTGTGTTACTGCACACCAGCCGGGTGACAGAGTAAGACTCCTGCCTCTAAAAATAAAAAGTTTTAAAAATGATTTTTTAAAAAATGCTTTAAAAAATTTAAAAATGATTTTGGGCTGGGTGTGGTGGTTCATGCCTGTAGCACTTTGGGAGGCTGAGGCGGGAGGATCACCTCACGTCAGGAGTTCGAGACCAGTTTGACCAAGATGGTGAAACCCTGTCTCTACTAAAAATAGAAAAATTAGCTGCGCGTGGTGGTAGACACCTGTAATCCCAGCTACTTGGGAGACTGAGGCAGGAGAATCACTTGAACCTGGGAGGTAAAGGTTGCAGTGAACCGAGATCACGCTATTGCACTCCAGCCTGGGCAACAGAGCGAGATTCCGTCTAAAAAAAAAAAAAAATAGATTTTGGACTAGGTATGATGGCCTGTAATCTCAGCACTTTGGGAGGTGGGAGGATTGCTTGAGCCCAGGAGTTCTTGACCAGCCTGGACACATAGGGAGACCCTGTCTCTACAAAAAATAAAAAGAAAATTACCTTGGTGTGGTGGTGCATAACTGTGATCTCAGCTACTTAGGGGGCTGAGGTGGAAAGATCACTTGAGCTGGGAGGTCGAGGCTACAGTGAGTGGTGATCACACCGCTGCACTCCAGTCTGAGTGACACAGGAGACCTCATCTTAAAAAAAAAGAAAAAGCTTTTGTAGTACCTCTCTTCTCCACATCAATTTATCAAGCGTGTTCTTCTATTTTATTTTTGAAGACTAGAAGAAACCCTTTCAGTTACTCTGTATTTCATACTGCTATGAGCAGCATGGTTCTTTTTAAAAAAAAAAAAATTTTTTTTTTTTTTGAGACAGAGTCTTCCTTTATCACCCAGGCCAGAGTGTAATGGTGCAGTCAGAGCTCACTGCAGCCCCGGTTGACTACTGGGGCTGAAGTGATCCTCCCACCTCAGTCTGCCAAGTAGCTATGACCACAGGCACATACCATGGCACCTGGCTATTTTTTTTTTTTTTTTTTTTTTTTTAGAAGACAAGGTCTCACTATGTTGCCCAGGCTGGTCTTGAACTCCTGGCCTCAAGCAATCCTTCCACCTCAGCCTCCTAAAGTGTTGGGATTATGATATGAAATACCACACCCAGCCTAGCACTATAATCCTTGAGGTTTTTGGGTTCCAGGTAACCAAAAGAGACAAAATGAAACTCTGTGCGTGTGTGCGTTTGTGCGTGTGCGTGTGTGTGTGTGTGTGTGTGTGTTCTTTTTGGTGCTGTGGGGGTGGGGGGCTGGTAATCTGAGAGGGAGAATGTTTTCCCATGCTAGCAAAGACAGACTGAGGGCATCATCTGATCTTTATGGGAGTGTGGAAAGCCTCAGTTTTTCCATTTGTCCATCTACAATCATAGAAACAATGTGCTGACTCAACTCGGAGCCTCTGCAGAGTGGCATTTGGGTTTAGACAGTCCTGAGAATCATGCAAGAGATGGAAATATTTGAGCAGGTCTTAAGAGGTAAAATTAAAACTAAAAACAACTAGAACAAGATAGCAGCTCTCTTATCTCTTTCAAAATGATTTCCTTTAGTCACTAGTGTGCCTCCTTGATGTAAGGTTTAGCAGGAATAATTTCGTCTCTGTTGAGTTGATAACTGAGCAGAGAAAAAACCCTGCCTTTTAGTCACTGCATTTCATCCTGCCATCACCAGTCTAATCCTTGAGGGTTTTGGGGTTCCAGGTAAACAGAGAAGACAAAATGAAACTCTTTTTCTTTTTTTTTTTTTGGTGCAATGGGAATGGGGGAGATTGGGTGTGGAGAGGGGTGAGATTCTGCTGGAAACAAGTCAGTTGGCTAAAATACTCTTTTAATGATATTGTGTAGACCATCTTCTGCTCAGGTTTGCTTTTTTACATTTTCATTTGCTTGTTTATATATAGATACATTGACCTGCAACAAGTAGAAGAACGTTTATCAAAATGTTAACTAACAGTGACTGTCTTTTGATATGGTGGGTTTAGGAGGAAGTATGTTTTTCTGTGTTGCTCCAAGGTTTTCTTTTTAAAGCATGTATTTTGTAATGTTTGGAGGAAACCAAATCCATCAAATGTTATTAAAGTACAAGTTTTATAACCTGAACCACTCATTGAGGTATGGAATTGAAATTGAGTGTATTGAGATGAAACTCATAGGTTTTTTTTCTTGGGGAATGTGGAATGTTTTATCTTTTTTCTTAACCACCGTGTTGGATGAGTGTTTGTTTTTTTTTTGTTTGTTTGTTTGTTTGTTTTAATAAAATGGGGTTTCACCGTGTTAGCCAGGATGATCTTGATCTCCTGACCTTGTGATCCACCTACCTTGGCCTCCCAAAGTGCTGGGATTACAGGCATGAGCCACTACACCTGGCCCCTCTAATATTTTATCTTTACTGCAGCTGTGCTGTCATTTGTGTCATTTTTTTCCTCCTCATTAGGATCCATACTGTTTGGGGTGAAAGATGAGTAGTATTTTAAAGCCCATAATGTGTGTGAGTGCACACTTGACAGCTTAGTAAGATTCATTTTGTGTGAGAAGTAAGGGAATTTAGGTTTTTGGGTTGCATTTGTTTTCAAAACATGTTAATAGGTGACAAAATCCAGTTTGTTTAGATTTGTATGTAGTCTGCCTGGAATGCAACTTTCTGATATTTACATAATAGCCCTGATTAAATAAAAGTTTGGTGAAAGCCAGCAGGGTGGTGTGTGCCCCATGGTCCCAGCTACTCTGGAAGCTGGGGTGGGAAGATAGCAAGTTCAAGCCCAACCTGGGCAAAATAGCGAGACCGCATCTCCAAAAAAAAAAAAAATTGTTAAGTAGTTGAGTTCCAACTAGATCTGTACTTATAAGTATAATCCCAAGATACCTCTTATCTGGGGACAAGATAAGAGATAATAGTTCTGGAAACTGGTGCTTCCTTTTGTCTAAATAAATTATCACTGTAAATCTAGTCTTGATTGTTAAAAGGAGACAAAAGATAAAAGGAGTGTTCTGGAATCACCCCTTCTTGAAGCTCAGTTAATAGTTTCCAGACTACTAAGCCTCCAAAATGTATATCTTACACGTTTTGCTAAAATAAAAAGACCTTTTAGCTTTGATCAGGATCAAATGTTTACTTTGTTTATACTCCTAAAATGTACATATTCTCAGACAGATAAATAAACAGATGTGATTTTCTCTTTCTCTTTTTCTGGATGCATGCAGAAACCTTTTTTTTTTTTTGAGATGGTGTTTCGCTCTCGTTGCCCAGGCTGGAGTGCAATGGTGTGATCTCTGCTCACTGCAACCTCCTAGGTTCAAGCGGTTCTCCTGCCTCAGCCTCCCAAGTAGCTGGGATTACAGGCATGTGCCACCACACCCAGCTAATTTTGTATTTTTTAGTAGAGACAGGATTTCACCATGTTGGTCAGGCTGGTCTTGAACTCCTGATCTCAGGTGATCTACCTGCCTCAGCCTCCCAAGGTGCTGGAATTACT
Source organism: Cacajao melanocephalus (assembly GCA_963573385.1). Lineage (NCBI taxonomy): Eukaryota > Metazoa > Chordata > Mammalia > Primates > Pitheciidae > Cacajao > Cacajao melanocephalus. Next base: position 19,007 of record CAUYLG010068765.1, on the reverse strand, counting down.
TTGCAGTGAGCCACCGCACCAGGCCTTTTTATTTTGTAGAGACAGGCTCTCCCTATGTTGCCCAGGCTGGTCTCGAACGATTGGGCTCAAGTGATCCTCCCACCTTGGCTTCCCAGAGTGTTGGGATTATAGGTGTGAACCACTGCACTCAGCCCCAGAAACTTTTTATTTAACTGTAGGATAAGTGAGCTATCATTTAGGTGTCTTTATTATAAAGTCTGTGTTAAAATGACATAAAATAATGACAATGGGTGGGATGCAGTGACTCATGCCTATAATCCCAGCACTCTGGGAGGCCCAGGTGGGAGGATTGCTTAAGCCCTGGAGTTTGAGACCAGCCTGGGCAACATGGTGAGACCTCATCTCTATAAAAAAAATTTAAAAATTAGGCTAGGTGCAGTGGCTCCTACCTGTAATCCCAGCACTCTGGGAGGCCAAGGGAGGTGGATTGTTCAAGGTCAGGAGTTCAAGACCAGCCTGGCCAACATGGTGAAACGCTGTCACTTCTAAAAAAAAAAAAAAAAAAAACTAGCCAGGCATGGTGGCGGGGCACCTGCCATCCCAGCTACTCAAGAGGCTGAGGCAGGGGAATTGCTTGAATCCAGGAGGTAGAGAGTGCACCACTGCACTTTAGCCTGAGTAACAGCAAGGCTTCCTCTCAAAAAATAAAAATGAAAAAATTAGCTGAGCATGGTGGCACACGCCTGTCATGCCAACTACTCAGGACGCTGAAGCAGATTGCTTGAGCCTGGGAGGTAGAGGCTGTGGTTGGATGGGATCACGCCCCTGCACTCTAGCCTGGGTGACAGAGTGAGATCCTGCCTCAAAGAAAAAAAAAAAAGACAATACCTCTACTCCTTTAGCTAACTTTCTAAGAAAATTAAGCATTTTAGGAAGATAAATTGATGTTTACTTACAGATGACATTGCTCTTAAATAGTCCTATGCATATTAGACAAATAAATTTATTTTTACTGAGTTCCTTGATATTCAAAATATATCAGCGTTTTGACCTGATTACTCTCCATCGAAGCTTGTCAGTTGACACAGAATTTCCAGCCAGCATTTTACTGCCTTCCTCTGAATATGAATGGACAGTGATAGATCTCTGAATAGTTGAAGAGAGCCTCTAATAGGAGTTATGGAGACCAAAATAAACAAGCAGACAAAGGCCTTTAGTTGATTTAAGCCGATTTATCTCACATTACCTAAATATCCAAAAAGTCAGCAGTTATTACTTTATCTGTGACCTACCAAAGCCACTTACCGAACCAGGTATTAGTAGCAAATTCAAAGATTTGTTGCCTTTTTCAGACATGGTGTAGGTAGGATCTTTCCTGTATTTGTTCAATCCGCCTAGTTGTTTGAAGATCCCAGCCAGGTTGAAGGTTGTAAATATTTCCTTAAGGCTTACTTAGCTTCACTGCAGGATCAGAGGTTAATTTCTGGCAGAGTTCTGTGTCTTAGGGGGTCATTAGTGGTCTGTTTTTCCTTTCTCTTTTTACTGCAAGATTTCTTCAAGAATAGCTAGTTACTTCCTTTTCCTTGTCATCTTTAATCCTCTACAATCTTTCTTCAAACAGTTACAACCCATGACTTCCTTTATTGCCACATCCACATCTTGGTTGTCACCTTTCCTCTCTTGCTTGGCCCCTTTACTGTTTTTAGCTGTGGGTGAGGACCACTCTTCTCTCCAGGTTGGCTCCTGGAATCGAGACTGTCTGTAGCACAGTCTTGATTCTCCTGCTGTTTCTCTGACTGCTTCCTTTTTCTTTTTAGGTTCCAGATTTTCCCTTCCATTTCTAATTGAGCATTCTCCTAGATTTTGTCCTTATGTCTCTTTTCATAGTCTTTTTCCATCTTGAGAAAACGTTCTTTGATTCATCTTTAACCCATAAGCATGTGTTTAGCATCACAACAAAGAACTGTGGGAGACCAAAGAGGAATTAGATAGATTTCCTGCTCTCAGGTAACTTGAAGTACATATGAATTTATACTTTTTCCCCCTCTGTATCTTTTTTTTTTTTTGAGACAGATTCTAACTCTGTCACCCAGGCTGTAGTGCAATGGCATGATCTCAGCTTACTGAAACCTCTGCCTCCTGGGTTCAAGTGATTCTTCTGCCTCAGCCTTCAGAGTAGCTGGAATTACAGGCACACACCACCATGTCCAGCTCATTTTTGTATTTTCGTAGAGACAGGGTTTCAGCATGTTGGCCAGGCTGGTCTTGAACTCCTGACCTCAGGTGATCCGCCTGCCTCAGCCTCCCAAAGTGCTTGGATTACGGGCAAGAGCCACCGTGCCCAGCCTTTTAAAAAATTTTTTTATTTTTTATTTTTTAGTAGATATGGGGTTTCACCATGTTGGCCAGGCTGGTCTCGAACTCCTGACCTGAAGTGATCTGCCTACCTTGGCCTTCCAAAGTGTTGGGATTACAGGCATGAGCCACCACTCCTGGCTTCCTCTCTGTGTATTGTTATCAAACATAATTGATCTATTTTGAAAATGCGGCTTTTACTTTTTGTTTTCTCTCCATTCCCACTACTGCAGTGCCAGCCCTTAGCCCCTCTTATTTGTGCTTATTGTGTTTTGGGTGCCCCAGAAATACATTTTATTTTATTTTATTTTGAGATGGAGTCTTGCTCTGTCATGAAGGCTGGAGTGCAGTGGTGCCATCTTAGCTCACTGCAACTTCTGCCTTCTAGGTTCAATTGATTCTCCTGCCTCAGCCTCCCAAGTAGCTGGGATTACAGGTGCCTGCCACCATGCCCAGCTGATTTTTTATTTTTAGTAGAGACAGGGTGTCACCATGTTCTCCAGGCTGGTCACAAACTCCTGACCTCAAGTGATCCACCTGCCTTGGCCTCCCAAAGTGTTGGATTATAGGTGTGAGCCATTGCGCCCAGCCTAGAAATAGATTTTAAATGAATGAATGAATCATTCTATTTTGATTATCATTATGCTTCTAAGATGGCTTTCTTTATTTTGTCTGTCTTATTAAGCATACCTCTGCCAGGCTGATCTTCCTTAAACATAGCTTTCATCTTACCAGTTTGTTAAAAACCTCCTATAATTACAATAATATGATATTGTCTTTCATTTTTTTTAAATTTTATAAAAAAATTATAATACAGAGTAGAGATGGGGTCTTACTACATTGCCCAGGCTGGTCTTAAACAACTGGGCTCAAGCGATCCGCCCACCTTGGCCTCCCAAAGTGCTGGGATTACAGGCATGAGCCACTGTGCTCAGTTGGTACTGTCTTTTAACCACTCAAAATAGCTAGGATAGAAAAAAATGATCATGTACAATTGGCAAGGCCCCATGAAATGTGGCCCCTTTGGCTGCATCTCCTACTCCTCCAACTTGCTTTGCCTCAGCCACAGTGGCCTCTGGCTGTTTCCTGAGCCCCGCAGGTACTCTAGGCATGCCCCTGCCTTGAGGCCTGTGTTGTTGCTGTTCCTTCTCCCTGGAATGTCCTTTCCCCAGATAGCTTTGCAGCTTGCTTGCTCCCTCCTTCCTTCAGATCTGTACTCAGATATCCCCACTTCAGCCAGGCTGTCCATGGCAGTCCTCATGATTCCAGCCCCTCTCCTGCAACTCTTATCTGCTTTCCCTTTTTTTTTTTCTTAGCCCTCTACTGTACTATATCTTATTCATCTTTTTTCTTTTCTTTCATCTGCCTCTCCTACTAGAATGTAAGCTCCATGAGGGCAGGGACTTGCCTGTCTTGTTCACTGCTGTGTTCCCAGGGCCCACAGCAGGGCCTGGCTCGTAGGTACTCAATAGATATTGTTGAATGATTGAAGTGAGTATCGTTGAGAGTGTGGTGTGAGACCAGTACTCTTTTATGCTACTGATGGTAGTGTTAATTTGTGTAATCTTCCTAGGAAGTAATTTGGCTGCGTAAGAACCTGATACTTTTTGTATATCTTTTCACCTAGTAGTTTCACGTCCAGAATGTGATCTCAGAAACTAATCAGAAATACACGTAAAACTTAAAACACAGAAGTGCGCATTTAAATTTTTATTTTTAAACATTTTGGTAAAATATAACATAAAAATTACTATTTTAACCATCTTGAGTGTACAGTTCAATAGTGTTAAGTACATTCACATGGTGTGCCACCATTCCAGAACTCTTTTCATCTTGCAGAACTGAAACTCTATACTCATTAAATGAAACTTCCCATTCCCCAGTTCCCCAGTTCCCCAGTTCCCCAGCCTGTGGCAACCAACGTTGTACTTTCTGTTTCTATGATTATGACTACTCCAGGTACCTCATATAAATGGAATTATAAGGTATTTGTCTTTTTGTGACTGACTTATTTTACTTTATGTAATGTTCTCAAGGTTCATCCATGTTATAGCATGTGTCAGAAATTCCTTCTTTCTTAAGGCTGAGTTATATTTTGTGTGTGTATGAACATAATTCTGTTTATCCATTAATCTGTTGATGGACATTTGAGTTGCTTCCGCCTTTTGGCTATTGTGAATAATGCTGCTATGAACATGGGTGTAGAAACATCTATTTGAGTCCCTGCTTTGAGTTTTTGGATATATACCCAGAAGTAGAATTGCTAGGTCATATAGTAATTCTATTCTTAATTTTTTGAAAAACTGATTTTTTTTTTTTTTGAGACGGAGTTTCACTGTTGTTGACCAGGCTGGAGTGCAACGGAATGATCTTGGCTCACCACAACCTCCGCCTCCTGGGCTCAAGTGATTCTCCTGCCTCAGCCTCCCGAGTAGCTGGGATTACAGGCATGCACCACCACGCCTGGCTAATTTTGCATTTTTAGTAGAGACAGGGTTTCTACATGTTGGTCAGGCTGTTCTCGAACTCCTGACCTCAGGTGATTTGCCTGCCTCAGCCTCCCAAAGTGCTGGGATTACAGGTGTGAGCCACTGCACCTAGCAAATATATTTTTTTAAATAGCAAAAAATTATAACAGTCTAAAAGTCCAGCATTGAAGAATGGTTAAGCAAGTCTAGGTATATGCATATGATGCAACCAGTAGAGTTACATTTATAAAGTTTTTAATAACATGGGAGAGATTATTATTTTAAGTGAAAAGAGCAACATGGTCTCAATTGTGTTTTTAAAAATGCTTTGCAGGCTAGATGCAGTGGCTCAAGTCTGTAATCCCAGCACTTTGGGAAGCTGAGGTGGGTGGGTCACATGAAGTTAGGAGTTCAAGACCAGCCTGGCCAACATGGTGAAACCAAATCTCTACTAAAAATACAAAAATTAGCTAGGCATGGTGGCATACTCCTGTAATTCCAGCTACTTGGGAGGCTGAGGCAGGAGAATTGCTTAAACCCAGGAGGTGGAGGTTGCAGTGAGCCAAGATCGTGCCACTGTACTCCAGCCTGGGTGACAAAGCAAGACTCAGTCTCAAAAAAAACAAACAAGCAAACAAACAAAAAAAAGAAACCTGCATTGCTGGGCATGATGACATGTACCTATAGTCCCAGCTCCTTGGGAGGCTGAGGCAGGAGGATGGCTTAATTCCAGGAGTTTAAGGCTGTGGTGCATTATGATCTCACCTGTGAATAGCCACTGCACTCCAGCCTGGGCAACATAGTAAAACCCCATTTCTGAAGCAAAAAACAAACAAACAAAAATCACTGCAAACAAAACTGGTAGGAGATACACTGAGATGTTAATAAAAATGAGATGGTATTTATATGCATCTAATACTCTTCTGTACTTTCTAAATTGAACAGGCATTACTTTTATTATTTAGGAAAAGAACACAATAACAGTCAGGAGTATTCATTACCAACTACTAACCTATAGAATCCAGAGCCTTCCAGAGTTCATAGAGTTCTTTATACTCTGGCTCTAGCCCTTGTTTTATTTTCTGTCTAAAATGGCTAATCACATAACTGCATGTCAAATATGTGTAAAATATATGTATATTCATATGTCTGTATGTCTATGTATTGTATATATATGTGTTTATGTCTGTACACACTGTAGTTAACACACCTCTGCTCATGTTCTCATCCTAAAGAGTACTTAGTTCTGCCCTTCTAAAACTCTGCTCAGCCTTTAATACCTAGTTATAATTCCTTTTTTTTTTCTTGAAAGCTCTGCTGATCTCTGAACTTTTATACCCTTTATACCTAAGGGATCCTTAAGTATACATATATGTAAGATCAGCAGAAAGTTGACCTACAATTAAAACCTCACATTTCTTAATTCTCTTTAATCTTTAAGTTGCTACTTTCATAACCTTTTTTTTTTTTTTTTGAGACAGGGTCTCACTCTGTCTCCCAGGCTAGAGTGTAGTGGTACAGTACAATCTTGGCTCACTGCAACCTCCACCTCCCTGGTTCAAGCAATTCTCCTGCCGCAGCCTCCTGTGGCTGGGATTACAGGCGCTCACCACGATGCCTGGCTAATTTTTTTTTTTTTTTTGAGACAGAATCTCTCTCTGTCACCTGGGCTGGAGTGCAGTGGTGCGAGCTCGGCTCACTGCAGCCTCTGCCTCCCGGGTTCAAGTGATTCTCCTGCCTCAACCTTCCGAGTAGCTGGGACGACAGGTGCATGCCACCACTTTTTGTACTTTTAGTAGAGATGGAATTTTACTGTGTTAGCCAGGATGTTCTCCGTCTCCTGACCTCGTGATCTGCCTGCCTCAGCCTCCCAAAGTGCTGGGATTACAGGTGTGAGCCACCGTGCCTGGCCTACTTTCTTATAGTACCTGCCTGGAAAATTCCCTGGCTTTTCTCTGCTTGTGTAATTCTCATTCATCCTTCTCCCCTGCAACTTTTTATTTTGAAAAATATTCCAGCACAGAAAAGTTTAAATATTACAATGAATTCCCTTATACCCTTCCCCTACATTCGCTAGTTGTTAGTATATTGCCATATTTGTATCTTTTCACGGGTGCACGTGTGTGTATGTGTGTGTGTGTGTGTGTGTGTGTGTGTAGACATCTTTTCTTCCTGGACCATTGGTCATTTGAAAGTAGGTTGCAGACATCATGATACTTCACTCCTAAACACTTCACCGTGTATTCTTAAATATAAGGATGTTCTCCCAAGTAAGCATACTACCATGAGATCACATTCATGAAACTTAATGTCAATACAAACATATCTAATATTCAGTTCACATTTCATTCAGTTGGCGTGTCTCTTTGATGTTCTTTTATCCAGAATAGCTCCTTTGCCTTTTTTTCTTTCATGACATTGATATTTTTGGAGTCCAGGCTAGTTGTAGCATGTTCTATAGTCTGGATTTGTCTTGTTTTCTCATAATTAGAAGCAGGGTTAAAAAAAAAATATATATATATAGGCAAGAATACCACATAGTATATATATTATATATATAATATATGAATATATATATAAAATATATGAATGTATATATAAAAATATATGAATATATATATATAGGTAAGAATACCACATAGTAAAGTACCTTTTTCCCTTAATAATTAATAAGTAATCTATGAGGTGATACTTTTAGATTGTGTACATATCCTGTATCCCCCACAAACTGTCACCGAAGGGTTTTGGCATCTCATTCCTCTCTTTAAAAAGGATGACTCTGCAAAGCCGCTTTTGTCCATCCTTGTCTATAATAATCTGTTTCTTTTCCCATTCAAGCATCAAAATAGGTGTTTGAATAAGAAGGGAAAGTAGTGAATGTAGTTCAAAGCATCTTATTTTCCAGAGGAGCGTTTAGTGTTTTGCCCAAGAGCAACCGAGTAGTTGGTAACAACTCTTTTAGGACTAGAACCTGGGTTTCCTGATTCTTATCTAGCGCTATTTCCAGCTGCCTCTTAGTAACCCCTAACCAATAAGACCAAAGAAATTCAGTGTTACCTCAAATAGAGTATAATTTTTTTTGCAAGTAGAAAGCAAGCATATATTATGTTTTCTTTAGTGTACATTCCTTTATTCATTTACTCAAAAGAGGAGATCAACCTCCTCCCCTGCTCCCCTGGGCCCCACAATGTCCTTTAGCCTCTAGCCACACTCAGACGGGAGCTCCAGGTTCTCTCCCTCTCTGCCTGCTTCTGTGCTCCCCTTTGGCTTGTTCCATTCTTCCTTCCCTTGTTGTTTTCTCCTAAGCATGACATGAGTTTAGCTAGTTCCAAAGACGAGGCCTTTACCTACCTGCAGGCTATGTTAGGTGCCCTCTTCTGTGTGATTATAGGACCCTATGTATCCATGTGGATCTTTTCTTTTTTTTTTTTTCCTTTGGGTAATTGTTGTTTACAACTTCTCACAGGATGGTGAGCTCCTTGAGGTCAGGAATTTTGTTTAGTTTGCCTTGGGCCTGCCACTTGGAGGTGCTCAATCAATGTTTGTTTTACCTGTAAAGCCACTTGAACTCTGTGGTCATTGACTGCTTTATCATAAAGCCAGGGTTGAGACTCAGACCTCTACGTCTCTCCAGTTTTGACATCTTCCATAAATATTTGATCGATAATGTACAAGGCAGTGTAGAGAATGCAAAGCCGTTTTACGTGTTGTGCAAGTCCTTGAAGAACACTGGGGAAAAGTCCTGGCTGTAGTTATAAAAAGACAGAATGAGTTCATTGGTGCTGCAGGGAATATTACAAAGTGCTTTAGCAATGGGAGGATGAAGGTGTTCTTAGGGCAGTCTCAAAGGAGGCCAGAGGCTGGGGGAGGGTCAGAACATTTTAGTTGTAGGGTCCAATACTGGGAAAGGTGCAGAGGCAGAAAGGTTGTGTTTGGGAGAATTGTGAGCAGTTGATTTGACTGGCTCTTAACATTTAATGTACATATTGATTATTCTTGTGATATATTGATTGTTGTCCTAAGTATTTTCCATTTTGCTTTTAGGATTCCCTAAAAGCATTTAGTGATAGTAATTGAACATGTGTATTGACAGAAAAGTCTCTCAAGTGGGCAATTTCTACCATGGAGGACTTTTTTAAAGCACTTGTGGTAGCTGTTGTTCTAACCAAAGAAATTGTTTTTTTAAAAGATCCATTCTCCCTTGCTTGTGCAACTCCTTTGAGCCCAAATTCTTCACTCCCAGGTTAAACAGGGTAAGCTTCAGGGGAAGTACATTAATAATTGAACACCCGTGAGGCATTACTGCTTCCATTCTGCACTTTTAGTGTTTTTTGTAGCCTGAAAGAGTTACTTCACTATTTTGATTTGCAACCAGGATAGAACTTGAAGCACCATTGAGAAAGGATTGGAGACTTATTTTCCAGGTATTTATTCTTTAAATAAGGAGAAAAACTCTACAACATGCTAATATGAGGTACCAACTTGGAAAAACAATACTGTGTTCTGAGAAAGAACAAAACACATGCCATACTTAATATGTTAGCATCCATATTTTTCCCCTTCAAATACAATTCTGCATTTATCTGAGTAGTTCTTTGCCAAATGCCAGAACTTTTTACTCACAGTAAATGTTGGTGAGATAGGAGGTGTGAACCATTGAAGAACTGATTTTTTTTTTCACATAAATACTGACTTACTCTGAACTAGTTTGTAGTTATTAACCCCACTGCCATGAATTCTCCAGTCATATGTTCTGTAATCCCTTCCCTGGCATACATTTTAATCATTTTCTTACTGCTTCATAGGTACTATAATCCTTTTATAGTTCCCTGGGTTTTAAAATAACCCTATAAAGGGTTCAGTTTTATATTTAAAAGTCATGTTTCACAGTGTTCTAAAGCTGTGAATAAGTTCTGCAAGTAGAAGGTTCTAATTTGAAACGCCTTTGTTTCTATTTTAGAAAAATGTGTGCGTCTTCTAGTATTTTTCATTGTGATGGTTTTAAAGATTGGCTAGGATTTTTAAAATATTTGGAAATATTTACAGAGTGAAGAAAAATGAAGGAAAAAGCCACTGACAGCCGGGTGCAGTGGCTCACATCTGCAATTCCAACACTTTGGGAGGCTGAGCCAGGTGGCTCACTTGAGGTCAGTAGTTTGAGATCAGTCTGGCCAACATGGTGAAACTCTGTCTCTACTAAAAATTCAAAAATTAGCCAGGCATGGTGGTGCATGCCTGTAATCCCAGCTACTGGGGAGGCTGAGGCAGGAGAATTGATTGAAAATTACTTAATGCCCCGAGAATATCGGCAGGTGGGAGGGGAGGGAAGAAAGTGGCTTTTGGGTGACTTGAGATCTGACAGATAAGTAGGAGTCAACTAGAGGAAATTTGGGCGTGGAAAAGAGACTTACAGGGAGACATGATAAAGTGGGAGGTAACATTGTACATTCAGGAAGCTGAAAGATGACTAGTGAGGTTGGAACACAAATAATCTGTGTGTGTGCATGTTGGGGGGAGAAGTCAGAAGAAGCAAGCAGGGACTCCAGTGGGCAGCCCTCGCAGGCCACACGAAGGGCTCCAGCATTTCTTCTAACAGCAACAATATGTCCTTGAAGTATTGGGGGTACATGAACATGACATTATTAGAGTTGCGTTTTCAAAAGGTCTTCTGGGTGGAAAATCTTTTGACGAGGAAGGATAAAAGATGTGGAAAGATAGTGACTGGCATTTGGAGGCCTTTGCAGAAGTCTGGTAAGAAATGATGACAGCTGGGTGGTTGGGATGGGGAGAGGGTGATTGATTTGTAGGTGCCAAAAAGGACAAGGCTTTACCAAACCCCCTTTCAGTGATACTGAGAGAGAGGCAAAGTATAGATATTATCTTCAAAACTGAGGCCCAAAAAGTCAAAGATCATGCAGTTAGTAAGCAGAAGTAGACCTGGCACTGGAAGCTGCCTAACCTCACATCTGCTGCTCTGTTCTATGGCATGCTGCCTTGCTAGGAGCAAAACCTTCCATTTGGAGAACTTAGGTATTCTCTGACTGACACAGCACCAACTACAATGTCCAGCTCTTGTGCATTAAAGCTAAATTTAGGCAGCAACTTATGTCTGACAGTGAGTATTGCTTTGTCAGGTTCACTAGATACCATTTGTTGATTTGATTTTTTTTTTTTTTTTTTTTGAGATGGAGTCTTGCTCTGTTGCCCAGGCTTGAATGCAGTGGTGTGATCTTGGCTCACTGCAACCTCTGCCTCCCAGGTTCAAGCGATTCTCCTGCCTCAGCCTCCTGAGTAGCTGGGATTATAGGCGTGCATCACCATGCCCAGCTAATTTTTGTATTTTTAGTAGAGATGGGGTTTCACCATGTGGGCCAGGCTGGTCTCAAATTCCTGACCTCAAGTGATCTGCCTGCCTCAGCCTCCCAGAGTGCTGGGATTATGGGCATGAGCCACTGTGCCTGGCTGAAAGTTTTTCTTTCGAGCCTGAGTCATTCTGTGGGCTTTGAGTATGTTTGCATGCTTTTAAGGATAACTTGCCAAACTGAATCCACCTTTATTTTGCTATGTGTTTCATGGTTGTCTAAAATTTTTAGAAATCTTTTTTTTTTGGAGACAAGGTCTCACTTCGTTGCCCAGGTTGGGGTGCAGTAGTGTGATTCTTGCTCACAACAACATTGATCTCATGGCCTCAAGCAATCCTCCCACCTCAGCCTCTTGAGTAGCTGGCACTACAGGTGTGCGCCACCATGCCTGGCTAATTTTTAAAAATTTATTGGGAGAGTCAGAGTCTTGTTATAATGCCCAGGCTGGTCTTGAACTCGTGGGCTCAAACAATTCTCTTGCCTTCTTGGCCTCCCAAAGTGCTGGGATTACAGGCGTGAACCACCACACTGGCCAGAAACTGATTTTAATAATCTTTAAAAAATGTTAAATGATGACATAGTGAGACCCTGTCTCTACCAAAAAAAAAAAAAAGAAAAAGAAAAGTTAAATGAGTACCCTTTCACATAAGCCTGTTTAAATTCATTAGTTGGGGCATCGGAGCACATTGGAGCTTGTTCTCCTGAGGAACTCGAGTGTTACGGGCAACCTAGTATTCTACCTTGTCTGGTAGAAGCTCTGTAGGCTGTGTTATATAGATTTCTTAAATATATCAATGCAACTGTAGCTAAAAAGTGGTTCTGCTTCAGTACTTGAATAGAAATCCTTGATGGTTCTGGGGTGGAAACATATAGGATGTGCTAATAGGGTTGGTAAGAGCTCTATATGTATATTGGTAGTGTCGTTGTGAAGTCAGTTGGTATATTTATTATAGGGAAATTATTGGAATTATTTCCTACTGATGAGTGTAAAGGAGAAAATTAATTTGGCATTTGTTGAACTACTTAACCATTCTCTTGAGCCAGTTTTACTGAGCTTTAAAATGTCAGTATTGTACCAGTTATATTATGGAACTTTATGGACATGACTTGAGATTTCTCAGTGAAGAATTAGGGGAAATAAAATTCTAAAATATAAAAAATGGTGGTTTCAGTTTTTATTTAGATTGTTACTTAAAACTTATAATCTAGCACAATGGAGTTTTCAGGTAATGATCATTGTAGCTCTATTTATTTTTTTTTAAAGATGAGATCTCATTCCGTCATCCAGGCTGGAGTGCAGTGGTGTGATCTCAGCTCACTACAACCTCCACCTTCCGGGCTCAAGCGATCCTCCCACCTCAGCCTGCCGAGAAGCTGGGACCACAGGCATGTGCCACCATGCCTGGCTAATTTTTTGTATTTTTGGCAGAGACGGGGTTTTGTCATGTTGGCCAGGCTTGTCTCTAACTCCTGAGCTCAGGCGATCCACCTGCCTTGACCTCCCAAAGTGTCAGGATTACAGGCATGAGCCACTGTGCCCAGCCTAATTGTAGCTCTATTTATTATTGACTATATGCCAGGTACTGTGCTATTTAATTTTACCTGACAACAGCCCAGTGAAGCCCAATGAGTAAATTATTAGTTCCAATTTATAAGTCAGGAAACTAAAGCTCAGAAAGGCCAAATCACTTGCTCAAGGTTACTTGGTAAGTAAGGGGTAGAGTAAGAATTGAACCCCAGCTGGGCATGGTGGCTCACCCCTGTAATCCTCAGCACTTTAGGAGGCTGAGGTGGGTGGATCACCTGAGGTCAGGGGTTTGAGACCAGCCTGGCCAACATAGTGAAACCCCGTCTCTACTAAAAATACAAAAAATTAGTTGGGCATGGTGGTGGGCACCTGTAATCCCAGCTACCAGGGAGGCTGAGGCAGGAGAATCGCCTGAACCTGGGAGGCGGAGGTTGCAGTGAGCAAAGATCGTGCCATTGCACTCCAGCTTGGGTGACAAGAATAAAACTCCGTTTCAAAAAAAAAAAAAAAGAATTGAACCCAAACTGCTCAAAGACACCTAACCACTGTGCTATTCTGTATGTAACATTACATTTTTCTTTTTCTTTTCTTTTTTGAGACAGGGTTTCCCTCTGTCATCAGGCTAGAGTGCAGTGGTGTGATTATAGCTCACTTTAGCCTTGACCTCCTGAGCTCAGGCAATCTTCTTGCCTTAGCTTTCTGAGTAGCTGGTACCACAGGCACACACCACCATGCCTGGCTAATTCTTTGTATTTTTGGGGGTCTCAATATGTGGCTCAGGCTGTCTTGAACTTCTGGACTCAAGTGATTCTCCCCCCTTGGCCTCCCAAAGTGCTGGGATTACACATGTGAGCCAACATGCCTGGTCTGTGTTTTTCAATAGTCATATTTAATAAACTTGTTTTTTGTAAAGGTATGAATCAATTAATAAATATAAGATGGTGAGGGACCTGATATAATTTAACCTTTCATGTTTCCTTTTACATCTCTTCAGAAGCATTTGTTGAGCCCATCGTGTGCAGTGCCCAATGCTGCTAGGCTTTTGTGGACGATGCAGAGATGACCACATCTTGGCCCCCTGTGTGATCCAGGAGTTTACAGCAATGCAATCCAGGTCTAGGAATTTACAATCCAGGAATTTTCAGGGAGAAAGACATTACCAATAATTATTGGATAAGCTGGTTCTTCTGGGTAGACAAAAGGACATTGTTAAGAACAACTTGCTGGGTGGAGGTGGGGATTTCAAGGATAAGTCAGCTTTTGAGGAGGACTTTAAAAGATGGTAAGATTGGCCAAGTGCTGTGGCTCACACCTGTAATCCTAGCACTTTGGGAGGCCAAGACAGGTGGATCACTTGAGGTCAGGAGTTCAAAACCAGCCTGGCCAACATGGTAAAACCCCGTCTCTACTAAAAGTACCAAAAACATTAGCCAGGCCTGGTGGCGGGTGCCTGTAATTCCAGCTACTCAGGAGGCTGAGACAGGAGAATCACTTGTATCCGGGAGGCAGAGGTTGCAGTGAGCCAAGATTGTGCCACTGCACTCCAGCCTGGGTAACAGAGCAAGATTTCAAAAAAAATAAAAATAAAAAAGATGGTAAGATTTCAGCTGGTAGAGATACGAATAGGAGAGGCCATTTCTCCTTGAGGGATAGAAGAACAAAGGTAAAGACAAGAGAACAGTGGGAGATGGGGCTGGAAAGGTTAAATAGTCTAGAAAGGAAAGGTTTTGAGTGGTAGGATAAGTGATTTGAACTCTGTGCACTAGGAAATTATATTTTCATTAACATTTATGAAGAATCTATTAAGCTGAGTTACTGTTTTTAATGTTAGGAAATCAAACAATCATTTTTATAGTTGTCTGGCTTTTCTTTTTACCAAAGACAGCTCCTTTTTTTTTTTTTTTTTTTTTTTTGAGATGCAATCTCGGCTCACTGCAACCTCCACCACCCAGGTTCAAATGATTCCCTTGCCTCAGCCTCCCAGGTAGCTGGGACTACAGGCGCGCGCCACCATGCCTGGCTAATTTGCTTTGTATTTTAGTAGAGATGGGGTTTCACCATGTTGGCTAGGATGGTCTCGATCTCCTGACCTCGTGATCCACCCACCTTAGGCTCCCAAAGTGCTGGGATTACAGGTGTGAGCTACCACTCCCAGCTGACAGCTCCTTTCATAGAGCCTTCATGTCAGGACTCCTTCCATGTCCAAGGTCCTGACTTTTGTCCTTGGAATTAAGCCCTAACAGGAGAAAACCATCTTTTTAAGACATTGACGAATATCTCTGCTTAATTTTGATGCAGTTTAAGGCCATCTAGTAATTAATCTGCCATTTTGAGCTATGTTAGGCGGGTAGACTGCTTACTTGTTTGCTTCTCTGGAATAAATCCCTGAAATGATCACAATCTAGAATACAGTACTAAAGAGCAGTTGCTCTGGGAGAGAAAGGTGGAAGTGCTGAGTAGTGGGATATTTCATAAGTTCTACTTTTCCTTTTTTCTAACTATGTTGAATAATTTGGGATTCTTCTCTACACTTAGTTTCAAAAGGCAATATTGTGCAGAAAGCAAGTGGAGTCAAGTGAATGTGATTTGAAGTTGGGTAGTTTTTGGTCTTTAAGGTAGTTTAAGATGTCTTCATCTTAAAACTATCCTCTTTTACAGTATAAACTATTGAGTCTGAATTGACTTGTTCTGAACTCAAGCAACTTGTATCTGTTTGTTGTTGTTGTTGTTGTTGTTTGTTTTGTTTTTTTTTTTAGATGAAGTCTTGCTCTGTCACCCAGGCTGGAGTGCAGTGGCGCGATCTTGGCTTACTGCACCTCTGCCTCCCAGGTTCAAGTGATTCTCCTGCCTCAGCCTCCCTAGTAGCTAGGATTATAGGTGCGTGCCACCACGCCCAGCTAATTTTTGAATTTTTAATAGAGACAGGGTTTTACTGTATTGGCCAGGCTGGTCTCAAACTCCTGACCTCAGGTAATCCACCCGCCTAGGCCTCCCAAAGTACTGGGATCACAGGTATGAGCCACCATGCCTGGCCTTGTATTCGTTTTTAGTCAGCTCGGACCTTGTGCTTTGGTTTGTGATAGCTATTTCAGTTTGGTGCTTTAAAACCCTCTTTTAGATAATAGCCAGAAGTTAGTGGTTGCTTTCAGACTGTGAAGCAGGATAGTTATGCAGGTTTTGGCAGTTTTGAGTGAGATCATTTTATTTTATTTATTATTATTATTTTTTGAGACAGGGTCTCACTCTATTGCCCAGGCTGGAGTTCAGTGGCATGGTCATGGCTCACTCACTGCAGCCTCAACCTCCTGGGCCCAGGTGGTCCTCCTGCCTCAGCCTCCCAAGTAGCTAGGACAACCACGCCCATCTAATTTTTGTAATTTTTATAGAGATGGGGTTTTACCATGTTGCCTAGGCTGGTCTCGAACTCCTGGCCTCAAGTGATCACCAACCCTGCCCCCCGCCCTTAGCCTCTCAAAGTGCTGAATACAGTCGTGAGCCACTGTGCCTGGCTCATTTTATTTATTTACCACATTTACCCATATAACTATACATGAAAAGTGAACCAAATACTTCTGTTCAGGAGGGATTCGCAGGCTTTTTGTAGAAGAGTAAATGGTGTTTGCTTGTAACTCAGGAAGCTACAGTCTGTATCTGTGCTATATCTGGGATATTTGCCGTAGTTTATACTCTCAGTCTGGTTATTATTGAAGGCAGTGCAAATGACCCATTCTCAGTAAAAGTGTGAGTCTTGGTATCAGACATCTGGCTTTGAATTCTGGCTCATTTGCTTAATAGCTGTATAACACTGGGGAAGTTACTTTAGCCTATCTGTAAGCCTCAGCTTCCCCATCTTTTTTGTTGTTTTTGTTCGCTTTAGAGACAGGGTCTCGCTCTTTCACCCAGGCTGGAGTGCAGTGATGTGAATGTGGCTGACTGCAGCCTTGAACTTCTGAGCTCAAGCAATTCTGCTGTGGCTTCCCTGTGTGCAAGGATTACAGGCATGAGCCACCGAGCCTGGCCAGCTTCCTCATCTTTTTTTTTTTTTTGAGACAGAGTTTCACTCTTGTAGCCCAGGCTGGAGTGCAGTGGTGTGATCTCGGCTCACTGCAACCTCTGCCTCCCGGCTTCAAGTGATTCTCCTGCCTCAGTCTCCTAAGTAGCTGGGATTACAGTGCCTGCCACCACACCTGACTAATGTTTTATATTTTTAGTAGAGACGGAGTTTTGCCATGTTAGGCAGGTTGGTCTTGAACTCCTGACCTCAGGTGATCTGCCGGCCTCAGCCTTCCAAAGTGCTGGGATTACAGGCATGAGCCACCACACCTGGCCTCATCTTTAAAATGAGAATAGTAATAATATCTCCTAGGGTTCTGAGAGGGCTAAATGAAATAATCCATACGAAGAGCTCAGCATGGTGCCTGACATATGCTACGTGCCCAGGAAAAGTAGCTTTTGAAAAACACTGATCTTCTATTTGTGCTTTATTTAAAACTTGGTGGATGCTTTGAATATTGAGAATATCATTACCACTTTTTCAGTTGTGATGTGCATATTATTGTGCACTGGTACATACTGTGCAGATCATGACTGACAGGTGTTTGAAAGGGCAGTACATGAAATCTTTTGTTGTTACCATTACATTAATGTTATTGCAATAAAATAACAACAAATTTTTAACTATTAAAAGAATGCCATTTTTCTTCATCTGTGTTTTCACCACAAAGAGAGAAAAGCACTGTTGACATTTTGACATATCTTTTTTCCTCTGGTGAATATTTATTTTTTTTTAATTTATTTTTAACATAATTGAGATTACACAGGGTTGTAATTTTTGTTATGCTTTAAATTCAACAGAATTTTATTATTTTACTTTGTTTTTTGATACAAGGCCTCACTTTGTTGCCCAGGCTGGAGTGCAGTGGCATGTGATCGTAGCTTACGGTGGCCTTGACCTCCTAGGCTCAAGGTGTCTTCCTGACTCAGCCTCCCAAGACTATAGGCATGTGCCACCACACCTGGCTTTTTTTTTTTTTCTTTTTTTTTTGGAGATGGAGTCTTGCTCTGTCACCCAGGTAGAATACAGTGGCGCAGTCTTGGCTCACTGCAACCTCCACCTCCTGGATTCAAGCAATTCTCTTTCTTTTTTTTTTTTTTTTTTGAGAAGGAGTTTGCTCTTATTGCCCAGGCTGGAGTGCAATGGTGCGATCTCGGCTCACTGCAACCTCTGGTTTCTCTTGCCTCAGCCTTCCGAGTAGCTGGGATTACAGGCATGCACCACCACACCCAGCTAATTTTTATATTGTTAGTAGAGATGGGGTTTCACCATATTGGCCAGGCTGGTCTTAAACTCCTGACCTCAAGTGATCCACCTGCCTTGGTCTCCCAAAGTGCTGAGATTACAGGTATGAGCCACCACACCCTGTCCTCAGCTGATTTTTTTAAACATATTTTTTGTAGAGACAAGGTCTTGCCGTGTTGCCCAGGCTGGTCTTGAACTTTTGGGCTCAAGTGATCCTCCTGCTTTGGCCTCCCAAACTTCTGCAATTACAGGTGTGAACCACCGTGCCTGGTTCAACAGAATTTTAAATAAGGCTGCACAGAAACATCCCGTCAGATGGATGAGATGGATCTTACCTCTGCGTTGTCGTTCTCCATCAAACAATGTAACCTAAACCAAATAACACCATGCTCTGGTAGTGTATCACTGAGTAATTTGATTCTGCTGTCTTAACTGATGCTTAAACCTTCATCATGAGCCAAGAGATAGCTCTCATTTATAAGATGAAGCTGAGAATATGAAAAGAGGATTTACTTATGCTCAACAATTTATTTTTGGCAATACTGTGGCTATTTCTCTAGTAACTCACTTGAAGCACATGTCTTATAGAAATAAATGTTTACCTTTTTACAAGGAAGAAATTAATGAAATGGTTTTCTTCCTGTAAAATGGGAAATTTTACATTATTTTATTTACACAAAATGTGCTTTCAGATTTTTCCAAAATTTCTTCAGTGAGCATTTATCCTATAATCAGAAAAAAATGAATAAACATTGGTATAAAATAATGATTTTAAATAAATGACCCTAGTAATTCACTACAAATGGCTGGAGTTTTGTTGTATGGATCACAACATATTGTACTTAATGGAAAAACTATTACTAGGAGCCATTCATTTTTAAAAATGACACATTTCACCAACAAGCCGGACGTCCACTCAGACCCAATCTGAAAGTCGGCAATTACAAAGACGACAGGTGGATAAATCCACAAAAATGGGAAGAAACCAGTGCAAAAAGGCTGAGAACACCCGAAATCAGAATGCCTCTCCTCCT
>CAUYLG010068762.1:0-17881 GCA_963573385.1 Cacajao melanocephalus | reverse complement strand
CTGTTTCTTAGTTTTCCTTTGGCAGACGCCCCTTCCCCACAGAGCTTGGCCTTCCCAGGTTCAGCTGTGCTTACTGTGAAACTCTCAGTCCTCAGCGCTTCCAATTGCTGTTCTCCTTGTGGGGATGGGACCAGCCGAGCCCAACTCAAAGGGCACCCAGTCCATATACTCTGCACCGAGAAGCACCACGCTGCGCCGGCCAAAAGAGTCGTGCTGGCGACCTGTGTGGCTCCTCCGCTGGGTAGCTCCCAGTTTGTGGGCAACAGAAATTCTTCTGAAACTGCTGCGTCCACCTGCTCTCTGCGCTTTCACTGGGAGCTACAATCCTGAGCTGTTGCTAATCCGCCATCTTGGATCTCTCTCTGCAAATGCTTATTTTAAAATAACTTTAGATTTACAGAAAATTGCAGAATACAGAGAGTTCCCATATATACTATACTCATTTGCCCCTATTATTAATTTCTTATATTGCTTCTGCACATTTGTCAGAATCAAGGAAATGAATATTACATTTTTCACAATGCTGGTATATTTTTACTGGCTAGATGCCAGTTTTTGGATTTCATTCCATCTTGGCTAATGTCCTTTTCCGTTTTACCATCCCAACCAGGATAACACTTGACATTTAGTTATTATGTCTTCTTAGCCCCCTCTGGTCTGTGACTTTCCTCAGAATTTCCTTCTTCCTGGTAATGTTGAGAGTTTTCAGGAATATTGATGTGGAATTTCTTAGAATGTTTCTCTATTTGGGTTTGTCTGATGTTCATTTCATGATTAGACTAGGGTTAATATTTTACTGGAGGAAGAGCATAGAAGTGATCTTTTCGTCTCATGAATTCTATTTGTTTTTGGATAGGGGATTACATAAGGTAGAGTTTTGATCTATCACTCTTATTTTTAATTTAACACAAATCCAAATACAAACATAAATTATCTGGAGAGTAAAATTTAATAAAAATGTTAAAAATGCCATGTATTTTTTTAAGTAAAAACTATTGTTAATAAAAATGACAAAACAATTTCATCCAGGATTTTAAAACCTTTTAAATTTAAGCACTAAATATATGAAAAAATCCCTACAACATTAGAAGATAATTTAGACATATTAAACTTGAATTTATACATTGTTCTGGGGAAACATTAAGTATGAGTATATTTAAATCATAATTTAGAAGGTTGACAAGAAAACCTCTATCAAGTTCATCCAAAATTTCTTTACATGGAAAATGAATATTGTATGCCTCTATTGGGGGGGTGGGGTGGTAAATGGGAAAATGTTATTCCTGATAATTCATTTAAATTTACAGGCAGTCTTCACTTCGCGTGACTTCATAGTGACTAGAGTCACACTTTAATGCACAGAAATTTGCAAATTTAGTGCTCAGTATAGCATAGTACCATGTAGAGCAAGGAGTGCAGATATTTATACATAATAAGCATTTTATTTTATTTTTATGTTTTAACTATTAAGGAGTAGATTTCAGAATGATTCTCACATACACTAAAATAACATTGTTTATAAAAGTTGTCTGTTGGCTAAAGTATAAATTGAAAACAGTTCTGGAGTAGATATAACATTTTGGGACTTATCAACATATATATGGCACAATGCCTACAAAAGGAATCTGAGAAACTCTAGTATAAGCTTTATTTGGGATATTTCTAAGATGCTATATAATATTCACCCTCAATAAGTAAATTCTTATATAAAGAGAAAGTATATATTATTAAAATGATGTGCCAGATGACTAATAAAATTTAAAAATATATAGGAATAATTCCCTCCATTATATTTTAAATATTCATAAATTCAGTAGATAAACTTTTTATACTTTTTTGCAGGACACTTGAATCATTTTTATCATCATTTAACTCAAAAAAAGTTAAAATTGTAGTCAAACACTAGCATCATTCTGTAGAACGTAGTTAATTATTGAAATAAGCAATATGAAAACATCCTTCTTTGATAGACTGCAACTTACTCATTTGGGTACAATGTTTTGGTAGCTTTGATTGCTTAAGAGATAATTATTTAAGTTATTTTCACTTTATAAGCATCTTAAAAATGTTAGACTTAAGAAACATGACAACAACCTCCAAATCAAAATATTATTAATGCAAAATGCTCTCAAATTAAGAAAAGAAATCTTTTTTTTTTAATTAATAAGATTCTCTTATATCTTGAAAACCATATCCATGTAAAGCTCTCATTTTGTTATTAGAATACACTTATTTATAACATTCAGTATTCAAGATATATAATAATATTTATATAGCATTTAATGTATGACAGCTATTGATACAAAGAATTTATGTTTTAGATAATCTAATACTACATTAATCCTAAAATGTAGGTGCTGGCTGGGCATGGTGGTTCACACCTGTAATCCAAACACTTCAGGAGGCTGAGACCGGTGGATCACCTGAGGTAAGGAGTTAGAGACCAGCCTGGCCAACGTGGTGAAATTCTGTCTCTACCAAAAATACAAAAATTAGCCAGGTGTGGTGCTGGGAGCCTGTAATACCAGCTACTCCGGAGGCCGAGGCAGGAGAATCACTTTAACCTGGGAGACGGAGGTTGCAGTGAGCTCGGATCACGGCACTGCACTCCAGTCTGGGCAACAGAGTGAGACTTCATCTCAAAAAATAAATAGACAAATAAATAAAAAATAAAAAAAATTAAATGTAGGTTCAATTGTGACTGTTTTATAGATCAGTAAACTAAGGCATATGATGATTGGTAACTAATATAAACCTAAACAATGTGGTTCAGACTTGAAGGTCTTTACACTTCACCTTGCTAAAAATAATACCAGGTTTTGTCTACTGGCAGCATACAACAATTTCGACTCTGGGACCACACTATTTATAATGGTGACTTTACCTGCTGTATTTTGTAGACCTTGGTTCAATTAAATTTACATAGTAAGTTCTTATTTTCTCATATTTTAAGAGAACTAGTATTTGCCATCCCTTGACTATTTCCATCAGGGTCTTTCAGCTTCAGCATTGATGAAATCTGGGAACAGATAATTCTTTGCTGTGGAGACTATCCTGGGTATTTTAGGATGTTTAGCAACTTTCCTGGTATCTACTCACTAGATGAAAGCAGCAGTTCATCTCAATAACTGAGCTTGATATGAACAAATTAAGATTATGTAGATGTCAACTCAATATTTGGAAATTAAATGTATCTGAAAAAATATATATGTGTGAAATATATAAAATGTATATTGTATTACATAATGTATATATGAATTATATGTTGTGTTTCAGACATATAACCTTATTGTCTTAGTTTTGGCTGCTGTAACAAAATACTATAGAATGTTAGGATGCCAGCATGGTCAGGTAAACCTCTTCCTGGTTTACAGACACCCATATTCTCATTGTATCCTCCTGTGGCGCAGAGAGAGTAAGTTCTGAGGTGTTTCTTATAAAGACACTAATCCCATTCATGAAGGTTCCACCTCCATGACCTCATCACCTCCCAAAGACTCCACCTCCAAATAACATCAAATTGTGGATTAGGATTCAACATGCGAATTTCCAGGGGTTGCAAACATTCAGTCTATATCAATTACCTATCTATATAACTTTATTCAACTTTATACATATATATATATCAGACTTTTCATTTATGCATATATTTATATGGCTTCACAGTGAAGCCAATTTTTTTATATATCTTTACACATTATTCATATGTCAAAAATTTATATATACATGAAGTTTATTCAAACATACTGAATATCAGTTGCTTTTGTACTTTAATTTTAGTTGAGATGACCACTCTTTCTTCAAAAGTAGATCATATATATATATACATATATATGTATATGCATACACACATATACCTAATGTGTTTATATATGAAGATTAAGAAAAAGATATTGATACTATCATACAAGCATAAAACTAAGAACTCTTGGGTCTGGAAAATGCATTATAG
Organism: Cacajao melanocephalus; assembly: GCA_963573385.1. Classification (NCBI taxonomy): domain Eukaryota; kingdom Metazoa; phylum Chordata; class Mammalia; order Primates; family Pitheciidae; genus Cacajao; species Cacajao melanocephalus. The sequence goes on along the minus strand of CAUYLG010068762.1, from coordinate 13,929 downwards.
TAAGGTCATTGTTTACCTTATTGTACCTTATTTCAGCTTACATATCAGATAACAAATTAAGACAGGTCAGTTAAATACTGAAATAGTGTTTAAAATCAATGATTTTAACTCGTAGACTTCAGTCTGCTCTTACTAGCAAAAAAGTCATCTGCTTTCATGGCATTTGTAAACTAGCAAGAAAATTTAGAATTATGACAAAGATGGTGTAGGGTGTTTGAAAAACACATTCTTAAAAGCATTTTGTGATATGCAGATTTATGTTTTTCACAGTGTTTCGTGCAAAATAAAACTTTATTCAAAGGTACTGAATATCAACCTCTTTTATACTTGCAATTTAGCAGAGAATAACACTATTTCTTCAAAATTAAACCATTGTCTTTGGAGATGTACAAAACCACTGAATTAAGTAAAGTATCCTGTCAGAAAAAAAAACATTAAAAATCCATATATTATGAGAATATAAACGAACTAGGTCATAAGAATCTTTTCAACGTAATTGTGTGGCAGTGAAAATTATAAAATTATATAAATATCATTCTACTTTTAAAAAATGTGTCACTCCTTCAAAAAAAAGTTCAAGAATTATAGAATATAATTGCTTTACTCATTCATAGTATCCTTACGAAAATATTTCTTTGACTGCCAAGACACTTAGAGGGTGAATGTACTTTTCTCTAAAATGCAAGTATGAAGTTCCTAAGGGAGCTAATAAGTTGGGTTTTCCTATAATCATATTTGCTTTCTATCTGCTAAAGAAAACACTAAAAACTAGACTATTGGAATAGCAAAATCCATTAGAAATCACCGTTAATTTGTAAAGCGGAGCATTAACTCTTTTATTATCGTTTGGCTAATTTCACGCTATGTATCAACAATTGTGATACAATAAAATGTTTGTGTGCGTGACCTACATTTTATAAACATGCTTTCCAATGCTCGAATGTTCTGAACACAGGAAAGTATATGCATATAATTTCTTCTTTTCTATTTATACATATTTTTCATTAAATATAAATTAGTGCACTGATTAAAATGTAGACAGCCACTCTAATAATGATTTATGAGTTGACTCAACTGTACAACTGAAATATTTTTCAATTTATTCTGATAAACAAAATGCAGAGAATATACAAACCCAACAATACACAAATAAAAATGCCTGAAATAATAGGTTTACCTTATTATTATTACAATTATCATTACTATTGTAAATAATTAAAAATACTTGCATACCCACCGTATGAACCAGAATCTATTTTCAGTGACTGAGTTCGTTGTTGGTATCTCTTTTGAAATTCCATTAGCAGCAACACACTTAATAAGTTAAAACACACAATCAAAAAAAAACAAAAGTTATCCAGTTCATAAAGATCTATTCTTTGCTGGATTTCCAGTTTTAAGTAGCCAATTTTAGCTGTTTCGCACTGTTAAAAATGGCTAACAATTAGAGCGTTGGGTTTAATAACCTACCAAGTTGTACCCGAAAAGAATAGAAAGAAAAGAAAATCATTTTGGCAAACAAAGCACAGGTAGAAAGGATCACGTTGATGTGGTACAGAGCTCGAGTGGATTGTGGGAGCAGGGAGAAGGACAGAAATTGAACAGATCCTCAAACACGGGACCTCATTTGGGAGAATCTGCCGAAATGAAAGAGGTCATTTGCCTAAGACAGGATGAGTGGATCTGGCCACGGTAAAGCAAGGTGTTTTCCCCTGACCCTGTCTTGGGACTCGCGACAGGATTGCCCCGTTTACTCAGCCTGCCACTCTCAACTTCTCGCAGGAGGGAGCATGTGAGCAAACAAGGCAGGAACTGGAGCACACGACCACTGAAACCAGCCGGCTCCTTGGGCGCCAGCAGGAGTGAACTGCGCTCACTCCGACCTGCTGTATTTCACCCCTCACAGGAGGGAACACACAGATGAATGAGTGCAGGAACTGGGGTGCAAACTCTGGCAGTTGGGTGTGGGAGGCTGCCTGTGACTCCCGGTGGCCCTGCCACATACTCTTTTAGCCCTTCCATCTGCGGACAGCTTAAGTCAGGCTGGAGCGCAGTGGCGTGATCTCGGCTCACTGCAACCTCTGCATCCCCGATTCAAGCGAATTTCTTGCCCCAGTCTTCTGAGTAGCTGAGACTACAGGCACCGCCACCGCAGCCAGCTAATTTTGTGTTTTTAGTAGAGACGGTATTACATCATGTTGCCAGGATGGTCTCGGTCTTGATCTCTTGACCTCGTCATCCACCCGCCTCGGCCTCCCAAAGTGCTGGGATTACAGGCGTGAGCCACCGCTCCCGGCCCAGGTGGCTCTTTTGAGTTATTTTCTGATGTCCAGGAAAAATGAAGCTGCACACATGAATTGAAGGATGGTAAATCTGGGGTATTTTATTGCTGGTGAAAGTGGCTGTCTGTGGGAAGGGGAGTTGAAAAGGGGATTCAGTGGGAGAAGGGTAGGTAGTCTTTCCCCGGAGTCCAGCCCTCTCTAACCAGATTCTTCGCTAAAGTTGTACCATCAAGCTGTCCCTCTGAAGTCAAGCTGCTTCTCTCCTGACATCCAGCCACAGTCCTCTGACGTTCAACTGCTTCTTCTCTCTGCCAGTTGAGTGTGGGATCTTCACAGGCACAGCATGGGGTAGGGTGGGAGCATGGGCGATTTAGGAAAAGGCAGCATTTGAGCAGGGAAACGGGGACATAAGTTCTCATTTTGGGCTGTGATCTCAGGCTTTTCAGCTTGAAGGTGGGGCTTTGCTCCTGTCTGCCTAGAATTTCGCTGACCCCGTCCCTGTCCATGGACCATGGCAAGCAATATTGCTCTGCATTGGAATCACGTGGAGTCCTCAGCCCCTCATGACATAGTAATTACTTACCTCATAATCTCAAAGGACTCACACTTAGATCCAAGCCAGTCCTCACAACCAATTAGCACGTGATAGGACTTTACTCGTATTTTGCAGTGACTCGAGAAATGTTGGCATGTCAAAATATCACGTGGTTTACACACCATCCTGGTTGAATGCCATCCCCAGGGAATTCTCTGAACCAAAATCATTAGCTCTGGACATCTGGTGATGTGGCCACATCTGTGGGAGAGTTACAGACGGAACAACCTTGACATCCTTGTGTTGTGAAGGGAGGAAGTTACATCTCCATGATACGAAAAAGCGCTAGAGGCTTTTTTCTTTTGTTTGTTTGTTTTTTCCTAGTTTCTGGCCTGTGATGAACTTCTTTGTTCATCAGCACAACAGGAACATTAGACGGAGAACCATTTCTATGTAGAGACCACCTTGACACACACTAACTCTTCACCTTTCTTCCGTTCTTTGTTCCTGTAAATTGATTTTAGCATTCAAGAGAATTTCAACTTCACAACTAAACTTTTTTTCCTGACCTTGTGATCTGCCCACCTTGGGCTCCCAAAATGCTGGGATTACAGGTGTGAGGCACTGCACCCGGCAGTGTGTGGTAATTTGTTAGAACAACAGTGGGAAACTGACAAAGCATCCAAGAACACATAAGACACAGACCTGAACTGAAGAGCCTGGGCCCAGGCCCACCAGGTTTTGATCTAAGACAGAACCATCCTCGATGAGCCATAAAAGTTTATTTGTGAAGTTGAAATTCTCTTTTTCTCTCTTTGACTTTCTTTCTATTTAAGATTTTATATATATACACACACACACACATATATATATATACACACACAGATATATGTATTTTTTCAGTTTTAACAAAAACAGAATTATAGACAGGTGCATAACACATAAATTCTATTATAAACTTGCTGACAGCATTACTTAATACTGCACCTCACCTCACGGACTGTCCACACTCCCTCTCGTGTCCTGCCTGGGTTCCTGCTCATTGGCCTCACCTCAGGGCTGCTTTTTCCAGCATCACATGGCTCTTACCCTTTTCAGAGAGATCTTTTCGGTCATCCTAAATAAAACATCCACTGCTGTCTTCCCCCTCACTCTAATTTAATTTTTATCACTTGGATCTACTTATATTTTTACATATTTATTTATCTATTTGATATTGTCTGCCTTTCCCATCACTAGAAGCTTTATTGGGCCGGGAATTGCTACTTTTTGCTCAATGTAGCCTCCTGGGACCCTAGAAGTCCTCAATGATTGTTGGTTGAATGTGTTAGAAGTATGAACACTGGGGGAAAATCATATAAAATAACAGGAGCTTAAAAACATGCATGTTCACACATGAAATGTGCGATGCATCCAGGTGGCCAGGGCTGTTTGTTTGCTTTGTTTCTGTTTTGGGGGAGGAGAGATGTTTTAAGTCAGTATAGTTTTGGCATTGCTGAGGGACCTCCTATGCAGGCCCACTCATGTGAAGTTTGTGTTCAAGAGTGTGTGGAGGCTACTGGCCCCTCCCTACCGCTCCTGGTGGAGGTTCTGGCATGTTCTCCTTCTACAACCAGCTAGGGTGGGAATTGCAGTTTTCGTGTCCAGGAGGTCAGCCTGAACTGGTTTAAAACATTTATTTTTGGCTAAATGTGGAGGTACATGTGACCATATCATTAAATTCTCAAATCAAATTATAACTTCTATTGGGTCCAGCATTAAAAACATAGAATTGATGAAAAGTATTTCCTTTGCATTTTCCCAGAAATTCACTTTTATTTTGGAGATTTGGAGATTTTGGGGGCTCATGTTATATCCAGATTAGTCATAATAATTTAGATTAATTTGATTAGACAAGATGAATTATCCTCACAATTACCTCAAAGAAGAAATAACATAAAATTATTTTAACAAATTCATAATAAAATACCTAACATAATCTTAATATAATAAACTACAATGTAATTTATTATATAATAATATACAACAATACATATATGGAAAATATTTTTATTGACCTATGAAACATCCTTTTTCTTTAACTTGCAGGTGAATAAAATATATGCCATGATGCCATTGCACATGTGCTCCTATATTTAATCCTATACAAAGATTGTCTCACCTTCACAAAAGAACAGATGCTGTTTTGGGAAACTTTCAAAACAGGTAGTTATGTATCCTCATTCAGTCCCAAAAAAGAAATGCATATAGATCAAGGATGTGGCAGGAAGGTGCTACCTGTTTCCACCCCACCTTCGTTTCTCATTTTATTTGCCTCACCATTCCTCCTAGCTCTCTTCTTACCCACACACCTGTGAAAATAATCAATTTCTCTAATGATCAGCCACAAGTCGTTATAACCACTCATAACTGACTAGGAAGAATGGGAATACAGTTCACAGCGGAAAGGCAAGAGGGTTTCCTGATGCTTTCCTTTCCTGTATTAGCTAAAGATGATCAAAGTACTTGTTTACTGCCCCTTTCAGCTAAATGGAAGATTATTATTATTATTCAGAAATTTCAGCCAGGAAGAGACTCCCTAGCAAGAGAATGGGGAATATAAATATCAGAAAGTCAAAGCGTGAGGATGATAAGAACTGTATGTTGAATTTAATTAACTGTTGACCATGACTAGACTTCATCAATCTAGACTTGTTTGCTAGATCAGCTGCCTTTTCATTCAGCTGTTCTTGGTTTTATAACATTTATGTTATGGGAAATTCGAGCAATTTCTACAATACTTTTGATTCCACCCCCCTATAAACAAAGTGTAGTTTTCTGAGGAGACAAGGCTTTCTCGTTGGCATTTACTGTTGGCCACCTTTTTCCTGGACCCTTCGCCTGCATCAGGAATCTCTTGGCTTTCTCATCACAACAGCCATTTGTTTCTGTCTCTCCACTTGTTCCATTGTGTATTGTCCAATATCCTATATGTTCCTTTCAGAGTTTGGGGGTGGGGGCTGGCAGAGGGGATGCCAGCATGCCATGCTGAAGACCTTTGGAGAATCAATCTAGATTAAATGAATATATTAAACTAAATCGGATTTAAGTGGTCTTGAATGGGAAATTGTTTCTCTTTGTAATCAACACTTGAATTGTAATTGATAAGAAACATCTTTAAGCAGTGATTTTTTTTTTGTTCTGTTTTTAAAATTCTAACAGCAGAACTCTGTGTTTCCTTCATGTATAGGACTCTCTTTGAAGCTTGCAACTGCTCTGAGACTGCAGAGGTCAATGTGGAAGTACAAAGCACACAGACAAACCTTTGAGGCAGAAAAACTCAACTTTGTAAGAACCAATCTTGATTTTTAAAAAATCTGAGTTTCTATTCTGGTTATTTTGTTTCTTCTTTATTTCTGTCTTTGATTAGCCTGATTTTGACGGTTCAAGGGGATCTGAGAGAAGTTCTGGCTTTGGCAAAGGCATAGAGAGAGATGTTATCCTGGTATTAACCTCTCCAATTAAAGTCCAAAAGTCTATCAAATCCAGAACCAGAGATTTTGCAGAACTGGTGAAAATATTTATGTGTCTGTTTCTGTGGATTGGCACGTACTACTTTTATAGCCTGAGCCCTGACTTTGTAATGCCTTTTTTATGTTACACCACCCAGTTTATTCCCTAGTTCCTTTCCATCAAGAAACATAAGCTCATGAATTGTTTTTTCACTGAAGTCTTTATGCCACTTATCGATGTTCTGAAAAGGGAAATTGTCATTTATTTAATATATGTTATGTAGAAGCCACAAACTGTGCTACATGTAATTTCCTTTAATCTTCACAACAAACCCACGAATGAACTGTGATAATCACCATTTAAAAATGAGAACATGATGATATTAGAGGTTTAAGAATATTCCACAACATCTCACAAATAATATGTAGCAGAGAGCAGCTTTAAACAAGGTCTGACTTCAAAATGTACTCTCTTGCCATATACCCCATGCATGGTATTTTTAATAGTGCTTTAATGTTCTGCATATTATACCCTTTTTCTTTTTGTGAAAAGACAGCTCATTGCATATTAACCAGTTTGACGTATTACATTCAGTGTATTCATTGAACACCTTCTAGATGCAAGGCACTATGACAGACTTGGCAGATACAAACATGAGAGAAGCATTCTTCTGGTCCTTAGGAAGACACCAGATGTGACCGGAGGTTAAGTCAAACATAGGTGGTAAAGCAGCATGATAATGCATTGTTAAATCTTTTTTTCTATGTAATTTAATTATCTTTAAAGTTTTAATCAAAGTAGTATTTGTACCTATTAAAAACTAAATATAAAACAAAGCAACAGTGTTTTTCCACCTTTCCCATGTCCCATTCCTTGCATCCAATCACTTTCGGCTTTACAGCTGCTTTATTTTTATGTTTTAAGTAATAGGCTTGACTGGGCTTGCTCGTTCATGCCTGTAATCCCAGCACTTTGGGAGGCCGAGGAGGGAGGTTTGCTTTAGGCCAGGAGTGCAAGATCAGCCTGGGAAACATAGTGAGACTCTGCCTTTACAAAGGACAGAGTTAGCCGGGCAGGATGATGTGTGCCTGTGGTCCCAGCTACTCTGGAGGCTGAAGCAGGAGGAATGATTGAGCCCAGGTGGTTGAGGCTGCAGTGAGCAACAGAGCAAGACCCTGTCTCTAAAACAATAATGATAATAAAAATTTAAAAACAGTAGTAGACTTAAATTACTATTTTTAATTACTCATTTATAGATTGTAAGTTTCCCTATAGTCTTCATTCTCTTAGCCACCATCCCAAACACACATATAATACACCTACGCATAGAGTCCATGACCAGAGGAAAAATGTCCTCAATGCCTCTTAGCCAATTGAATGGTGGTTTTACAAGGCCTGCCCATGGACAAATCAGCACACACTCCCCCACTCTGAGCCAATAGAAACCCCAGACTCACCCTCACACATGGCTACCCATTTTAGACCACCTGTCACACGGAGGGCTAAGAACTTGGGTCCCTTCTGTTGTTCAGAGCTTTTCTGTCCATCAATAAAAATCTTCTTTGCCTTGCTTACTCTTCAGTGTCCCGTACCTCATTCCTCTTGGTCATGGGACAAGAACCTGGAATCTGCCAAACGGTGGATATGAAAAGAGCTGTAACACTCTCCAGCTGGCTGAGGTACAGGAGTGAAAAAACTGCTGGGTGTCACATGCCCCCACTCCCCAAGCTGTGGGCAGTGGGACCAAATGAGCTGTGACACACCCCCATTCACAGACTGTGGGTGGCAAGGATAAGAGAGAGCTGTAACGCTTCCTGGGGGCTCAGACCTTGAGACTCCCTGAGCAAAAGTGGTAACAACCCTTGGGGCTCTCTGGTTGGTGGCACTTCTGTTTTCAGGTGCTGCTGCATCCCCCTTGTTCAGATGTCAGAACTCAAGGTAGAAGCTGGTGCGGCATGCCCGTGCCCACTGTGGGCTGGGCACAGAGCAGCAGCAGGTGTGGGATCCAGGCCCACAGCAGGAACGAAGCTTGCCTGCTGGGCCACATGGGCAGAGTGAGCCCAGAGGCCCAGGTGAAGCCCGGGCAGAAGTGCCTCTGGCTGTGTAGATTTCCAGCTGGGGAAGTGACATGGAAAGGACGCTGTGTCTTAATGACATGTGCATCATTATAGTATCACGTAGAATAATTTGACTGTCCTGGAGTCCTCCATGCTTTGCCTATTCATTACTTTGACTTTGTTTTTCACTCCTAGATGAAGTTAGGTCTAAACTTCCTCCACCGTTCACTCTGTTGTCCCTTGTTAATTGGGTTTCAATGTTCCATGGCTTTGGTGATGTCTCATCTGGTGATACATCTGCTCCCATTTGCTTTTTCTGCCCGTGGAAACAAATTAGAAGTCAGTGTCTGTCCAGGAAATGGGTTTCTTGGTGAAGGGCACATGAGGACTTTTTGGGGTGATGGAAACATTCTCTATCTTGTTTGGGATTGTAGACACACAGATGTAAACATTTGTAAAAACCCAACAAACTTTAAATGGGTGCATTTTTAATGTAAATAATACATGAGTAAAGTTAATTTAAAAATAGAAAATTTGCTTGAAAGATGAAAGCAGCACCTTACTCACGCATAAAAAAGAGAGCGAAGTTTTGGTTCTACTTTTTCTGCACTAATGATATCTTGAGGAACCTTTATGAGGTAGAATGATCATTTCTTTGTTCAGATTTAAAAACTAAGGCCCAGACAGATTAAGTATGGTCAAGGTGAATCAGAACCAGAGTGGTTAAGCGACTTACTGGCTGGATGTATAAAAGAAAAAAAGAAAAACAGAACTCAGGCCTCTTGCTTTGGCAAATTCAGATGTTGGTCAGCTTGTAGGTTCCTGGGCCCACTCTGGCCCCCAGGGGCAATGTTCTTTAGACACAGCCATTTCTGGACTTCACTGCAAGCATGTGTTGGCCATTTCAATGTGAGTTATAAAATGTCACAATGCTCTCCAGCATTCTGTTATTTCACTATTTTGACAATCTGATGGATGGCCTGGCATTACCTAGGAAGAGGACAATATTATCCAGCCTGAAAAACTATTCTCCTAAGAAGTACAAAGTTGAAGGATCCTGGTGCACATGAATCTTATTAAATGTGCTTATAAAATATGTTCTATCCAAATAAGTTTAGCAGCCCCTAAAATAGCCTTTTCTGATCCACGTCTGGAACTTTGGCATGCCTCACTGATCTCTTAGCCAAAATTATTCAGTGAAGTGATGACAGCGCTCTTTGTGCATGGGAAAATGAGAAGCCAAGCACAGATTGGTTGGTGTGGTCTGGCCCAATGGTCAAGAATTAGCATGGGAGGAGGAAGAAGAGATGTGTGTTCAGTGATCTTTCCACATCACTTCTCTATTTTGGTGACCATGTTCTGACCCCGTTCCCCTAGACCTCCACACTCCAACCCATTTTGCCAGAGCCCCTGCCTTCAATCCCTGAGCCAAACGTTGGGTCTTCTACTTTCCTCAGGTTGAGTCATGGTGGCAGGAAACAGGTGGAGTATGATTAGGCCTTAGATGTCTATACTCTTCAGATCTGGATTCCTGGCCCCTCTGACTCTGCAACCCCTCTTGACAACAGATATTTTATATTCTTCCTTTATTGTCCTAAAGTAACATTTATGATAATTATAATATACCTACTGACAAAGGTTGTCTCCTTGACCAAACTCTAGCCGGGCTCCTCCGAGCCCTTTCTCAACTAGGCATCAGCCTTGGCCTATAAAGACTTGAACAAACACTCACATAGTTTATAACAGCTCAAGGCCGCATTCTTAGGATAACTCTACCTCCCTTCCCTCTTAAAGACCCTCCCCGAGAAAACTCAAGGTCGCCAAAAGCATTTACTGTTTTTTCCAACCAACACCTGAGTACAGAACCCCCGTCTCCCAGCCTCTGTGGGAGGGTTAAGAGCCTGACTTTGAAAAGCACCTGTTTACAAACCCAAATGGGTTCCAAATGGACCACTGCACCTGTCCCCACCACCGTGTCCTACTTTTTATAATTTTTCACTTCCCTGACTCTACTGAGACCCTGCTTGCTTACCCTCCTTCCTATTCTCTCTTCTCCCTTTAAAACATCCAGCCACCTCTACACAAATTGAAGGTTGAGTTCAGGTCACACTTGACTCTTTTCCCTATTGCAATAATATATTACTGATTGAAATCTGTTATCACTTTGACTACTGTCCAGCTTTGTTTATCTTTGATGCTACACCCATGATATTTTTAAAAAGAAATATAATATGAATATTGATATGGTCTGGCTCTGTGTCTCTACTCCAATGTCATCTGGAATTGTAACTCCCACAATTCTCACATGTCGTGGGAGGACCCCAGTGGGAGGTGATTGAATTATGGGGGCAGGTCTTTCCTTCACGGTTCTTGTGATAGTGAATGAGTCTCACGAGATCTGATGGTTTTAAAAAGCGGGAGTTTCCCTGCACATGCTCTCTCTTTGCCTGCTGCCATCCATGCAAGACGTGACTTGTCCTCCTTGCCTTCTGCCATGACTGTGGGGCTTCCCCAGCCACTGGGACTGTACGTCCAATTAAACCTCTTTCTTTTTGTAAATTTCCGAGTCTCGGGCATGTCTTTATCAGCAATGTCAAAACAGACTAATAGAAATATAAAATACATTCCATAATAAAAGGGCTGAGAAAGGAAAAGATAAAGATGCTCCCTTTGTCAGTTAGGGAAAACTGCCACAGAGAGCAACTTGGCAATTTCAGCAACACGTTCAATGAACACACGCTTTAACTCAGCAGTTCCACTTCTAGGAACTCATCCCATAGGTAAACTCGTGCATGTGTGGAATGATGCATATTCAAGAAGCATTGGTTATAATTGGAAAACATTGGAAACTACTTAAAGTTCTATGAATAGGGCCCTGGCTAGATGAATTCAGGTACATCTATAGAGTGGAATATTTTACAGATATTGAGGTAGAATTACGCTAACAGTATGAAGCAGCCTACCTCAAATACATATTTTAAGTGAAAAAAGCAAAGTAGAGAATATTTTGTATTATATTCTTTAATTTGCAGACTGTATGTGTGTGTATGTGTCTGTGTGTGTGTCTTTGATCCTTATTGATTTGTTTGTATGTGCATGGACTTTATCTGGAAGAATTTACTAAACACTAAAGCATTCCTTGACTCTACATGTTGGAGGAACGAGAGTGAGGGGCAAAACTGATGTTCACTCTGTACCCCTTTGTACCTTTTAAGTTTTGAATTATGTGCACTTCATACTTATTCAAGCCATTTTATTTTAAATTTTAAATGTATGAACCTTTTCTGATAAGGTTGTCCTGGAACAGCTCTGTCCCAAGCCTTAGCTCAGAGCAGGGCCAGTGGCTGCCATGCAGGCACCAGGCAGGTGGGAGATGTCTCTGCTGGGAGCTGGGACCATTCCAGAGGACACAGACTTGCCCTCTGCTGCGAGGGGACCTCAGCTTCAGGGAGAAGCTGGAGCAGCAGGACCACAAAGACTCCCGGACTGCCCTTCAAATAATTCAAGTCTCACTCTTTGCTTACACTTCCCAAGTAGAACCATGGAGGCCTCTTCTAAACCTTCCTCAAAAGAAAGTAAGCCAGGCAGCAGGCCCGAGGACACTGGTGGCGGGTTTCCCCAGCAACTACCGTTTCTCCTTTGGCTTTTCAATATTAGTTTGAAAAGCAAATGGAAGGGTCTTTCTGCAGAGAGCTCAATCGGCTAGGAGCTGACCTCGCATTCGTGTCATCCATTTACGAGGTGACCTTCCATTTCTGGTGGCTTTTATAACCCTGGCTAAATGAAATGGTGCTAAGAACAATTCCTGTGGCTAACTGGGAGTCTGCGATTCAGTCAAGGGCCAGCAAATGGCTTTTCATTCACAGCTACCCCTCTTGTAAGTCCAGTCAACTAAACTGATGAACTAACAGCCACATTTGGTGAACGTTTATTGATCACTTCACATGTGTCCAGCACAATCTTTGCATTGGGTGAATAAATCACAGCTTCTGCTTTCCAGCATGTCAGATGGCGGGTGAGAGGTTCATACAGATGAAGAGTTCATTCGGGAAATATTCATTGAGCAACTGTGTCCCAAGCCCTGTCGTAGGAAACGAAGGTACAACGTGGTGAGCTCTAACACTGAGTACATGCCGTGTTGGGAAAGCACAGTGGCTCTCTGGCTGCCCACTCATGTCCCCCGGGGCCTCACCATCGTGCTGCTTGCAGGCCCAGCTTTTAGTTGCCAGCATCCGCAGCTCTTCTCTGAAGTCTTCCACTGGGGCCTGGACCTAGGTGGGCCAGAAGTGCTAGGGAATGAATGCCCCAGGAGCTGCTCAGGCAGTGAGTGACCGGAGTTGAATACAGACACACAGGCACCCTCATGCCCTCGGGTGAGATGACTTTGAGGCCCACATTCTGCTCTGGCCCCTAGAGTGCCTCAAGAGGTAAACCACCACTCACAGTTCACTTGCCCATGATCTCTGTGCTTTTTCTCCTGTTCTTCTCACCCACAGCTCTCTTCTGTCCCTTGGGCGGTGGTGGAATTTGTGACTCTTGAACGCAAGGGTCCTCAAGGTCCACCCCCAGATTTAGGATTCCTTTATTCCACCAACCTTATAGAGATGCCAGTGAACTAATACACTGTCTTCCAATCTACAGAGCTGTTTTACTCTACTGTGGGCCAAAGGTTGGTGTCCCTCCAAATTCATATGTTGAAACTGCTAACCAAAAAGTGAGTGGCTAAGGCAAGCGTCTACATCGCAGTACAGGTTTATTGAGCCAGTGTTCGAGGATACACCTGGGAAAAGCACAAGTCACAGAAGCATCTGCAACCTGTCCTTTCCAGGAAACTCAGTACTTAAGGGGAAAGAGCAAGCAGGAGAAACAAACGGAAGGGTGTAGGCAGTGAGGCAAAAGGCTGCCTACTTGTGAGGCTCTGATTTGTACCCAGCAAACCTACACTCTGCATAAGACAAGGCAAACATCTGAAAAGAGGGAGTACAGTGAAAAGCTGACGCAGCCCTCTCTGGGCAGGCGGAAGAGCGACTGATCTCATCTTGTCCTTGTGTGTTAGTCCTTTTTCATGCTACTGATAAAGGCATACTGGAGACTGGGTAATTTATCCAGGAAAAAAGGGCTTAATGGACTTACATGTGGCTGGGGAGGCCTCAAAATCATGGCAGAAGGCAAGGAGTTTGTGCAGGTCACATCTTACATGGATGGCAGCAGGCAAAGGGTTTCTGCAGGGAAACTCCACCTTACAAAACCATCAGATCTCATGAGACTTACTATCACAAGAACAGCATGGGAAAGACCTGCCCCGATTATTCAATTACCCTCTCACTGGGTCCGTCCTACAGCATGTGGGAATTCAAGATGAGATTTGGATGGGGAGATAGTCAGACTGTATCATATTGTTTTATACCCGGGAAGATAAGCTTGTAAACAACATTGTCAGAATAAGATTGAACAGAACTCAGTTTTAGGAGTTAAACTTGGCTTACAGATCTAAAGTCACAATTGGTGTGTGCTTGTTTTATAGGGGGCTATGTATCTTGAAGAGGGGCTATGTATCTTGAAG